>JAUKWE010006669.1:0-32778 GCA_032356425.1 Cumathamnion decipiens | reverse complement strand
GAATAACGCTGCGCTCGTCTCTGTCGCCGTCGTGTTGCCGCCCGTTGCACTAATACGGCAATTTTCAGAATAGCTGTCTGGTATCGTGATCCCCAACATTCCCAGAAGATCCCCTTCGGGCGTTGAGCACGTCAAGGCGATGATTCTCGCGCCGTCGTGCGCGCCGTGATCGCCGCTCCGATGCCTTCGGGCGTTGAGCACAAGCTCTTGCTGGTCTCGTCAATCACGCACCCGGCCGCGTGATCGCCGCTCCGATGCCTTCGGGCGTTGAGCACCCGATCGCAGCGCGGGCTCGCCCTGTTTTTTTTCGTGTGATCGCCGCTCCGATGCCTTCGGGCGTTGAGCACCTGTCCCACTCGTAGCGCAGGGCCTTGGCAAGCGGCGTGATCGCCGCTCCGATGCCTTCGGGCGTTGAGCACAAAACTGGATTCGGGCGAGGTCGCCAATATATACCTTCCAGTGATCGCCGCTCCGATGCCTTCGGGCGTTGAGCACCGAAGCATCCGGTAGTTCTAACCAGCGCTGAGCAGGTGATCGCCGCTCCGATGCCTTCGGGCGTTGAGCACCTGAAACCGTCTGACATCAAGATCACCATCAAGACGTGATCGCCGCTCCGATGCCTTCGGGCGTTGAGCACCCGAGCGACATCGCTCGATTGTACGCCGCCGCCCACACGTGATCGCCGCTCCGATGCCTTCGGGCGTTGAGCACCGGGCAGCGAGCGAGCTCCGGGCGATGTGCCCTATGTGATCGCCGCTCCGATGCCTTCGGGCGTTGAGCACCAGAACGCGCAGCTGACGCGCGTCATCCCGTACCGCGTGTGTGATCGCCGCTCCGATGCCTTCGGGCGTTGAGCACAACCACGTCACGAAGGAGCACGGCAATGGCTGACTGTGATCGCCGCTCCGATGCCTTCGGGCGTTGAGCACAAGCTCGCGGCGCTCAGCTCCGTCCGCTTGTCGGCCGTGATCGCCGCTCCGATGCCTTCGGGCGTTGAGCACGCCCGGCAGCGCTTGTAACGCCCCGGGCCTGACCGTGATCGCCGCTCCGATGCCTTCGGGCGTTGAGCACAGGCCGTCCGCGAGGTCGCCACCACCACGACGCGCGTGATCGCCGCTCCGATGCCTTCGGGCGTTGAGCACCGCGCGCTGCAGGTCGAGCTCCCGGAGGTCGCGTCGTGTGATCGCCGCTCCGATGCCTTCGGGCGTTGAGCACATGAAGAGTATCCGCCCCTGCGCGGAGCGCGCCGTGTGATCGCCGCTCCGATGCCTTCGGGCGTTGAGCACGCGCCGGGCCCCGTGCGGCAACAGCTCCTGGACCAGGTGTGATCGCCGCTCCGATGCCTTCGGGCGTTGAGCACACCGCCACTGGCATCTTGGTCGACGGCCGAGCTATCACGTGATCGCCGCTCCGATGCCTTCGGGCGTTGAGCACACATGTACGCCTGCAGGTCGAGCGCCGATTGGAAGTGATCGCCGCTCCGATGCCTTCGGGCGTTGAGCACAACCACCGGCGGTCCGACGACGCGAACTTGCCGCGCGTGATCGCCGCTCCGATGCCTTCGGGCGTTGAGCACCAGTTGCGCCGGCGGCACAGGTGGTCGATCTCCAGGCGTGATCGCCGCTCCGATGCCTTCGGGCGTTGAGCACTATCGCTTTCGTACACCGTCACATCGTTCGGGATGTGATCGCCGCTCCGATGCCTTCGGGCGTTGAGCACACCCGAACGCCGCTACCGACGATGCGCAGGACGCTGGTGATCGCCGCTCCGATGCCTTCGGGCGTTGAGCACCGTGGCAATGTGGTGCGTGGCGTTGGCAAACCGAACGTGATCGCCGCTCCGATGCCTTCGGGCGTTGAGCACTCGAACCGCATATCGACGAGGTTGTCGTCGTCGCGGGTGATCGCCGCTCCGATGCCTTCGGGCGTTGAGCACAAGTCCCCGTCGTTGGCTTCCTCGCGCGATACCATGTGATCGCCGCTCCGATGCCTTCGGGCGTTGAGCACGTGAAGCCAGTCGGGCACACGAACTGAGCGCCGGCGTGATCGCCGCTCCGATGCCTTCGGGCGTTGAGCACGGCAAGAGCGCCACGGCGCTGAGCAGTGTCGACGCGTGATCGCCGCTCCGATGCCTTCGGGCGTTGAGCACACCTAGATATAGATCCGAACTACGTAGTACGCAAGGTGATCGCCGCTCCGATGCCTTCGGGCGTTGAGCACGGACAAGAGGTCATCTGTTTCTCCTTGGTTCGATCTGTGTGATCGCCGCTCCGATGCCTTCGGGCGTTGAGCACACGTTCTGGCGCCAGGCGTGAAACGCGTGGAATCTTGTGATCGCCGCTCCGATGCCTTCGGGCGTTGAGCACCTCAATACACCGCTAGCGACGATGTAATCATCATCGACGTGATCGCCGCTCCGATGCCTTCGGGCGTTGAGCACGTGAACGGTTCCATGCAGCGATGATCGCCGCTCCGATGCCTTCGGGCGTTGAGCACACCAAGACGACGAGGACCGACGCCCGGGGCCGCCGTGTGATCGCCGCTCCGATGCCTTCGGGCGTTGAGCACTCCGTGAACGCGAGCGCCGTGCCGGCGAACGCCAGCGTGGTGATCGCCGCTCCGATGCCTTCGGGCGTTGAGCACAAGCTCACATCGCGGCCATGTCATTGCATCACCAAGGTGATCGCCGCTCCGATGCCTTCGGGCGTTGAGCACATCACTGCGTCGTGGCACAGGGTGTCGCTGCCATTGGTGCTCGCCGCTCCGATGCCTTCGGGCGTTGAGCACCTGGCTGCAGAGTGGGACGACTGCGGTCGAGCCATCGTGTGATCGCCGCTCCGATGCCTTCGGGCGTTGAGCACGCTCTCCGGTGATCGTGGACTCGCTCGCGGCTCCCGCGTGATCGCCGCTCCGATGCCTTCGGGCGTTGAGCACCGCCGATCGTGGGAGCCGGCCCCTGCTGGTGCAACGTGTGATCGCCGCTCCGATGCCTTCGGGCGTTGAGCACGTCATTGTGATGTCCAGTAGTGCGCGGAGCGTGCTAGTGGTGATCGCCGCTCCGATGCCTTCGGGCGTTGAGCACGTGGTCACGCGCGTGTCGCGAAACCGCATCCACACGTGATCGCCGCTCCGATGCCTTCGGGCGTTGAGCACGGCCTGACGGTGACAGCTCTGGCGGGCGCGGCCGTGTGATCGCCGCTCCGATGCCTTCGGGCGTTGAGCACGGGTGACCATGATCGAGTCGGTGTTCGTGACCTTGGTGATCGCCGCTCCGATGCCTTCGGGCGTTGAGCACAGCAAGCCGAGCACGGCCGGTGTCGCGAGCGCCGCGGCGGTGATCGCCGCTCCGATGCCTTCGGGCGTTGAGCACAACGACGGCGGCTCGGCGACCGTCCGGGTGCTCAAGTGAACGGTGATCGCCGCTCCGATGCCTTCGGGCGTTGAGCACGAGATGGGGAATGCGCTGCGGCTGCCAAGCGGGCGGGTGTGATCGCCGCTCCGATGCCTTCGGGCGTTGAGCACCTCGATCACGTGCGCACGTGGGGGCTGATGCCGGGGTGATCGCCGCTCCGATGCTTTCGGGCGTTGAGCACGAGGCGTCCGCTGCCAGCGACGTGATGCACGACGGTGATCGCCGCTCCGATGCCTTCGGGCGTTGAGCACTCAAAGCGCGAGCGCTCGGCAACGCCGGTGGAGTTTCGTGATCGCCGCTCCGATGCCTTCGGGCGTTGAGCACGATCTGTGCGCGCTGCTCTACCCAGGGGCAGATGGTGTGATCGCCGCTCCGATGCCTTCGGGCGTTGAGCACCTCGACCAGCAGGCCGAGCAGCTCGCCGCACAGGGCGTGATCGCCGCTCCGATGCCTTCGGGCGTTGAGCACCACGAACAGGAGATCATGAAGGCCCCAGCGTGGTTCCGAGTGATCGCCGCTCCGATGCCTTCGGGCGTTGAGCACTACAAAGCGTTGGGGGTTGCCGTTCGCGTGTTTCAGCGTGATCGCCGCTCCGATGCCTTCGGGCGTTGAGCACCACAAGGAGATCGAGACGTATTTGCGCACCGGCGCGAGTGATCGCCGCTCCGATGCCTTCGGGCGTTGAGCACCGTAAGGATCCGCAAGCCACGCACCCGCGGCGTACGTGATCGCCGCTCCGATGCCTTCGGGCGTTGAGCACGCGATGTCTTCGTACACGTCTTCGACCGGGCGTAGCGGTGATCGCCGCTCCGATGCCTTCGGGCGTTGAGCACCGCGACCCGCAGCGCGAACCGGACGGGTGACGGACTGTGATCGCCGCTCCGATGCCTTCGGGCGTTGAGCACGCTAAGAACACGAACCCGCACCTCGAAGGCGCGATCGTGATCGCCGCTCCGATGCCGAAGTTCACGCCGAGATGCCTTCGGGCGTTGAGCACAACTCGACGCCGTCGCCAGGGCTCCGGAACACGCCCGTGATCGCCGCTTCGATGCCTTCGGGCGTTGAGCACCTCACGTCGTGCATGTCAGCGTCAACGGCTTCACCAGGTGATCGCCGCTCCGATGCCTTCGGGCGTTGAGCACATCAATCTCAACGCCACGGCTCCGCTGGGACCGTCGAGCGTGATCGCCGCTCCGATGCCTTCGGTCGTTGAGCACCCGGACACCGCGACCGGCGACATTGAGCACTCGTATAGATTGCCGTCCGCCCACTCGTTGGTCCCGGTCGTGATCGCCGCTCCGATGCCTTCGGGCGTTGAGCACCTGCGAAGCTTGTTGTAGATCCGTCTGGGGTGACCGAGTGATCGTCGCTCCGATGCCTTCGGGCGTTGAGCACGTCCGGACCCCAGTCCATCTCCCCGTGCTCCCCGCTCGTGATCGCCGCTCCGATGCCTTCGGGCGTTGAGCACAACACGAGATCAGCCGGCTCTGGCATCCAGCCCTTGTGATCGCGGCTCCGATGCCTTCGGGCGTTGAGCACCCAAGACGGTGGCAGCCGTGACGTACCGCAAGCCATGTGATCGCCGCTCCGATGCCTCAGGCGTTGAGCACTACCTTGCAGTACAAAGCCAGTAAGTACGAGGTAATTTGATCGCTGCTCCGATGCCTCGGGCGTTGAGCACTACCTTGCAGTACAAAGCCAGTAAGCACGAGGTAATTTGATCGCTGCTCCGATGCCTTCGGGCGTTGAGCACAAGATCGAGCGCGTGACTTGCGATGGCTACTGACGCCTGATCGGCGCTTTGATGTCTTCGGGCGTTGAGCATGCGTGCATGGTGGCTCAACGACGAGCAGGTCAGCATGAGATCATCGCTTCGATGCCTTCGGGCGTTTACCACGCGTTGTTCCGCGTGTGATCGCCATCTCGATGTCTCCGGGCGTTGAGCACCGTCGCGCGCATGGATCGCCTTGCGGGCTGCTTGGCGTGATGGCTGCCTTGATGCTCTTGGGCGTTGATTACTCATCTCGACGATCGCGCTCGCCACGTGCGGGGATGCGGTGATCGCTGCCTCGATGGTTTCTGGCGTTGAGTAGAAGCGACAGTCGCGCGTGTTCCGTCACTGGTTCTCGGTGATGGCAGCCTTGATGTCTCCGGGCGTTGAGCACTCGATGACGAGCCTGATCGTATCGAGCTTACGTTGTGAGTGCCGCTTGATGCCTCCGGGCGTCCTGCCTACGCCTCGGTGTGCTTGGTCGGGCTCAATCTCGACCTCGGGCCGCAGTTCAGGCGCGTGAGTGAGGATCGATCGACGCGCTGGCTATGCTGACTGGTAGAACGGAACGGGGTGCGCGACCACCAGAGTTGCTTGTAGCCTACGATGGACCCATCCCCACGGTGTTGCTCGGCGGTAGGCTCCTGTCTGATCGCGGAGGGCTGGTGCATGGACATGCCAGGATTTCACGTGCATTCAGGCCGCGACGGATCGAGGTAGACCAGCTCGGACGCGACCATCAGCGCCTGGGCCAGGCCCATGTGGCCGTAGCCGCCGGCGGTGTAGGCGAAGCCGGTGACGCGGACGTGATAGGTCTTCAGATCGGCGAGCCCCCTCCGGCCCGATCTGCTCCGGCCCGAGCGCTTCGGCTCGCATACGACCTTCATGCCGTCGTAGCCGTCGAGCCACATGGTCGCGCCGAGGCCACCGAGGTACGAGAACTCGAAGCCGACAGCCCAGGTGTCCTCGACCTGCACGTAGCGACCCGACCCGCGTGCGGGATCCTTCAGCAGCTCGGCCACCGACGCGAAGCGCACGGGCACGGGGAAGCGCTGCGGCGTGAGCTCGGCGACCCGGATGCGGAGGCCGTGCGCCGTGGCCTCGAGCGTGCCGCGCACGCGGGTCGGCGGATGCAGCAGGCCGGGCAGCGCCTTCAGCGTCCCAGGGGCGAGGACCAGGCGCCTGGCGTCCACGTCGGTGACCTCGACGTCGTACTCGCCCGGCTGCGCGCCCGACGAGTGCTCGGAGTCGAGCATCGGCTCGAACAGGTCGACCGTGAGCTCCTGGCCGATCCAGTCGGCGTGGTCGAACAGATCCTTCGCGCGCGGAATGACCGGTGGCAGGCGGGTAACCGGCGACGGCGGCGGGGACGACGGCGGCAGCGCGAGGGCGGGCGGCACCGTCTTGTTCGCGGGTGCCGCAGGCGCCAACGCCGAGGCTTGTGGGGTCACCGCGTCCCGCTCACACGCCCACAGGCTGCATCCGATCGCGACAACGACAACGGCTCCGCGCATGTGTGGGGATCGTAGCCGCCTGCTTCCACCCCGCCAGTCAATTCGCGGCCTGGTTCGGTGCGCACGCAAGGCGTTGCCGCGGTCCCAGGTAACGAATCCATCGATGGAGCGCCGCCCGCGGGGCCGCGAGCTGCCTCCGAGGTCACCGGCTTGGCACGCAGCGTTGCCTCTGCGATACGGCCAAGGCTACACGTGCCGCTTGCAGGCGCCGATCGTACTGTCAGACGTACTGGCTATGTTGACCTGGTAGAGCGAGAGTCGCTCTACCAGACGTCTGAAGGGTGGCGTGTCCCGAGCGGTTCGCGAAGCGCGAGCCGGTCCCAAGCGTTTTCGTGGAGGTTGCGATGAAGCGTACGACCAAGGTGACGAGACCATCGACGAAGCCGGCGGGGGAGCGCCGCTCGCGGGGGCGCATGCGCGACGATGCGATGTACCCGGTGCCGTCGCCCAGGGCGGAGATGCCGAGTGACTATGGTGCAACGCTCGCCGACATCAAGCAGCGGGTGGTCGCCCAGCGCTTGCGTGTGATCATCGCGGCGAACGCGGCGATGATCGAGCTGTACTGGGACATCGGGCGCACGATCCTCGATCGGCAGCGCAACGCGGGCTGGGGCGCCAAGGTCATCGACCGGCTCTCGGCCGATCTGCGCGAGACCTACCCCGACATGCAGGGGTTCTCGCCGCGTAACCTCAAGTATATGCGGGCGTTTGCGGCGGCCTGGCCGGATGCGGCAATGGTGCAGCGGGTCGCTGCACAATTGCCCTGGCGTCAGAACATGGTGCTCCTCGATCGTCTCGACGATAGGGCGCCCCGGCTCTGGTACGCGCAACAGGCGAAGGAGCACGGTTGGTCGCGCGACATCTTGAACCTCCAGATCGACAACCGCGCGTACGAGCGCGCCGGCAAGACGATCAGCAACTTCATAAAGACCCTGCCGCCCGCCGATTCCGACATGGCGGAGCAGGTCTTCAAAGATCCTTACCTCTTCGACTTCCTGGGGACGGCCGATCCACGCCGCGAGCGCGAGGTCGAGCAGGCGCTCATCGATCACATCCAGCGCTTCATGCTCGAGCTCGGCACCGGCTTCGCGTTCGTCGGACGCCAGGTCCACCTCGAGATCGGAGATCAGGACTTCTACCTCGATCTGCTGTTCTATCACCTGAAGCTTCGCCGCTTCGTCGTCATCGAGCTCAAGGCGGTCCCGTTCGATGCCGCGTTCGTCGGCCAGCTGAACCTCTACCTCTCGGCGACCGACGATCTGCTGCGCCACCCCGATGACAAGCCGGCGATCGGCCTGTTGCTCTGCCGGTCGAACAACAAGCTCGTCGTCGAATACGCCCTGCGCGATCTCGACAAGCCGATCGGCGTCGCGCAATGGGCGCCCGGGCTGGTCGACGCGCTGCCGGAGGAGCTCGAAGGCAGCCTGCCGACGATCGCGCAGATCGAAGCGGAGCTCGGTGCAGGCGAAGGCGAGGGCGACTGAAGCCCGAGCCGGCAGGATTGTGTACATTCCTGCCGGTTGGAGACGTCGGTCCTACACAACGCTTCGCCGGCCGCCGTGCGTGCCGCGAGCACCGCGACCCGCGGCTTCTTCCTGATCGCGGGCTTCGGGACGGCGAGCTGGGCGCCCATGGTGCCGCTCGCCAAGGCCCGGCTGGATCTGGACGAGGCGCACCTCGGGCTGGTGCTCTTGTGCATGGGCCTGGGCTCCGCGGGCGCGATGCCGCTGGCCGGGTTCCTCAGCCACCGCTTCGGCAACCGGAACGTCATGGCGCTGAGCGGCCTCGGGGTCTGCGCCGGCCTGGTGCTGGTGACGCTGGCGCCCTCGGCGGTGCTGCTCGGCGCGACGCTCCTGTGCTTCGGCGGCGCGTCGGGCGTGCTCGACGTATCGATGAACGCACACGCCGTGGACGTCGAGGTGCTGGCCGGCCGCCCCGTGATGTCCGGGTTCCATGGCCTGTTCAGCGCGGGGTGCCTGGGCGGCTCGGCGGGAATGAGCGCGCTCCTGGGCACCGGCGCGCCGCTGGCCGCGTGCGCCGCGGCGGTGGCGCTCCTGCTGGCGGCGATCGTCGCCACGCAGTGGCGCAAGCTGATCGCGCGTGCCCCCGAACCGCTCGCGACGCGGCGCGCGGGGTTCGCCGTGCCACCGGCCACCACGCTCCTCCTGGGGTTCTTGTGCCTGGTGCTGTTCCTCGCGGAGGGCGCCATGCTGGACTGGAGCGCGGTGTTCCTGCGCTCCGCGCGCGGCTTCACGATCTCGGGCGCCGGCCTCGGCTATGCGGCGTTCTCGGTCGCCATGGCCACCGGCCGGTTGCTCGGCGACCGGATCACGTCGGCGCTGGGGCCGGTGCGCATCGTGCGGTATGGCAGCCTCGTGGCCGCGGCCGGCTTCGTGCTCGCCACGGCGCTGCCGTGGCCGGCGGCCTCGCTGGCGGGCTTCGTGCTGGTGGGGCTCGGGGCGTCGAACATCGTGCCGGTGCTGTTCAGCGCGGCCGGCCGCCTCCCCGGCGCGTCTCCGGGGATCTCGATCGCCACGGTCACCACGCTCGGCTATGCCGGCATGCTGGCCGGCCCCGCCGCGATCGGCTTCATCGCCCAGGCAACCAGCCTGCCGCTCGCGCTCGGCGGGCTCGCCGTGCTGCTGATCGCGGTCTCGGCCTGCGCGGGGATCACGCGTCGCTGATGCTCACGCGTGCGTGTCCTTGGACCGACGCCTGCGGCGCCGCTATGATCGCGCCGTCAGGGATCTGGCGCCAGGCCGGGTGGGCGTGGGGCGGTGCGCACGCACGTTGCCCCGCGGATCGCGATCGCTTCAACGATCTCACGTTGTTGCACGGCAAGCGCGCGATCGGCCGATCGCGGCCGTGAGGCACGCTGCTTGAATACGGGCAAGCCATGCGAATCGATTCTCTGGCGCTTGCGATGCTGGCTGGGTGCGCTGCGGAGCCCGTGACGGGGCCCGACACGGTGACGCCGCCGTCCACGTTCACCGAGGTAGCGGCGCAGGCGCCGCGGGTCACCGCCCCGGACAGCGGCGCTTCGATCGATCTTGGCGCCTGCGTGTACGGGACATGGCAGAAGTCGCTGGGGCTCGGAAGCGCCTGGGCGGTCGTCCACCCCACCACCGAGGATCGGTGCGAGATCTGGCTCGGCGGCGAGACCGAGAATCCCCGCTACGACGGATCTCCGACGGAGTACTGCCTGTTCGATCGCCACGACAGCATCGCTATCACCTACGGCGGCGGCGGCCCGGCGTCGATCACGAGCGCGTTCTGCCGGGTCTTCGGCACGGCTGGGTAGTCCGGACGATATGCGATATGTCCGGAAACCGGACGATATCGGCCAGGCAGCCTCTCGGAGGCTGCGGAAGATCATCGCGGTGAGGCATGTTCTTCGCGTCGACGGGTGGGCGTCACAACAAAGGCGTCGCGATGACCGCGACGCACGAACATGACCATGATAGTTTGGTGCTGTCGTGGTCTCGGATGGCTTGACCATCGGAACGTACCGCCTTCTCCACAAAGTGGGGGAAGGTGGCATGGGCGTCGTCTACGTCGCCGAGCACACGCTGCTCGGCCGCAAGGCGGCGATCAAGGTGCTGCTCCCCGAGCTGTCCGCGAACCAGGAGATCGTCCAGCGGTTCTTCAACGAAGCGCGCGCTGTGACCCAGATCGCGGATCCTGGCATTGTCCAGGTGTTCGACTTCGGTTACGCCGAGGATGGCAGCGCGTTCATCGTGATGGAGTTCCTCGAGGGCGAGCCGATGGACAGGCGGCTCGCGCGGATCGGGCGGTTCTCGCCGTACGATGGCCTGCGGTTGATGCGGATGATCTGCACCTCGCTGCAGGCCGCGCACGTCAAAGGCATCATCCATCGCGATCTCAAGCCGGAGAACATCTTCCTCGTCGGCGATGCGGCCGTGACCGGGGGCGAGCGCGCGAAGATCCTCGACTTCGGGATCGCCAAGCTCTCGAATGACGAGCCCGGGAAGATGAAGACGCGGACCGGCACGTTGATGGGCACGCCGGTGTACATGTCCCCCGAGCAGTGCCGCGGGGCCGGCGAGATCGACGCCCGCTCCGACATCTATTCGGTGGTCTGCGTGATGATGACGATGCTGACGGGCCGGCCGCCGTTCGAGGGCAATGGCTCGGGCGAGCTGATCGTCGCGCACATGACCGCGGCCCCGCCGCTCGCGAGCTCGCGCGTCCCCGGCCTGCCACCGATCAGATCGTCATGCAGGGCCTTGCGAAGCAGCCACAGCAGCGCTTCCAGTCGATGGCGGAGCTCGCCCACGCGCTCGGACAGGCCGAGCAGGCGATGTTCGCGCCCGGCGCGATGCCGGGGACGCATCCGGGGTATCAGGCGTCGGGCCCGACGCCGCCGCCGTACCTCGCCTACGTGCCGCCGTCACCGACCGGTGCGCCGGTCACCGCGTCCGGCCTCGTCCACAAGCCGACGACGCTGAGCAGCGCGGCGAGCCAGCAGGCCACCGTGGCGCCGGCGAAGGGCCGCCGCGGCCTCATCGCCGCGCTCGGCGCGACCGTGCTCGCGGCGACCGTCGTGGTCGCGATCGTTGCGTCGCACGGCGGCGGAGGAGGTGGCGCCGCGGCGCCGGGCTCCGGCAGCGCGGAGGCCCACGCCGCGGGCTCCGGCAACGTGGACGTCCACGCCGCGGGCTCCGGCAGCGCGCTCGCGCCGCTTGTTCCCGCGGATGCGAGCGTCGCGGCGGTCGCGCTGGATGCGGCTGCGACCGCTGCAGCGCCCGATGTCGCCCCCGGCGATGATGCCGGGATCGCGGAGCTGCCGGCCGATGCCGGTGGCTCCGTGTCGAAGCGACCTGTCAAGAAGCTGCCGAAGCACGGCCCTGGAGGAAGCGACCATGGACGACCGACTGGATCGGGCTCCGCGACGCCTGTCGATCGCGGCGATTAGCGCCTGCGGCCTGCTCGCGCTCGCGACCCCCGCACACGCACAGAGCGCCGAGGCTGAAGCCCTGTTCTCCGATGGTGATGCGCTGATGAAGCAGGGCAAGCTCGCCCAGGCGTGCGACGCGTTCGAAGCCTCCAACCGGCTCGAGACGCGCGCCGGGACGTTGATCCGGCTCGGCGAGTGCCGCGAGCAGAACCACCAGCTCGCGTCGGCGTGGTCCGCGTACAAGGACGCGCTGACCCGCGTCAAGGATCCGAACAAGAAGGCGATCGCGACCAAGAAGGTTGCCCAGCTCGAGCCGAAGCTGTCGTACCTCACGGTGCTGGTGTCCGACGAGAGCCGCGTCGACGGGCTCGCGCTGACCCGCAACGGTCAACCGCTCGATCCCGCGCTGTGGAACCGCGCGGTGCCGGTCAACGGCGGCGAGTACGTGATCGGCGGGCGCGCGCCGGGCCACGAGGAATGGCGAACCACCGCGACGGTGCCGGACGAGCACGGCAAGGTCAGCGTCGAGGTGCCGAAGTTCAAGGAGATCGCGAAGCTCGTGATCCCGCCCGGGCCGGTCCCGCCGCCGGGCGGCAGCGCGCAACGCCCGCCGCCGGCCGTCGAGCCCTTCGACGACCGCGACGCGGGGCGCCCGACGTGGACGCCCCGGCGCAAGATCGCGATCGGCGTGGCGGGCGGCGCCACGCTCGGGTTGGTCGCCGGGATCGTGCTGGGCACGCAGGCCAAGGGCAAGCAGGACGATGCCCACGCGCTGTGCGCCGATCCGCAGACGCCGTGCGCCGACGCGGCGCGCGCCGACGCGCTGATCCAGGCCGGGCAGCGTCGCGCGCTCGGGGCGAACATCTCGTTCGGCATCGCGGGGGCTGCGGCGATCGCGGCCGGCGTGCTGTGGTTCACCGGCGCGCCGGCGCCCTCGCCCCATCACGTGGCGGTCGTGCCGTCGATCGCGCCGGGCGAGACCACGATCACCGTGCTCGGGAGGTTCTGATGTCGACGTCGCGCAGGTACCTGTTCGCCCTGTCGGTGGTCGCGGCGTGCCGCATCCCCGACGAGCACTTCACGCCGCTGCACGATGCCGGCGCCGACGCCGGCGGGCCGCAGACCTTCGGGGTCGCGTTCGAGGCCGCCGAGCTGTTTCCGGCGCCCGGGACGCTCGTGGACATCGCGATCGCCGACTTCAACGGAGATGGCCACCCCGACATCGTGGGCGTGACCGGCATGGCGAGCTCGGCGGTGTATCTGTGGAAGGGCAAGGCCGGCGGGCAGCTCGCGCCGCCGACGCCGGTCGGCAGCGCCGGCAATCTGGCGGCGGCGATCGTCGCGATGGACGTCAACCACGACGGCAAGCAGGATCTGGTCATTGCCCTGAGCGGCGCCAACGCGGTCGGCGTGATGCTCGGTCACGGCGACAACATGTTCGACGCCGTGGTGGCGTATCCGACCCCGGCGACGCCGAACCGGATCGAGGTCGCCGATCTCAACAACGATCGCCAGCCCGACCTGATCGTGTCGGTCTCGATCGGGTGGGCCGTGCTGCTCAACACCGGCGCGGGGTTCGGCGCGGCCACGGCCTACCCGGCCACCTTGCCGCGCGTCAAGGGGGTCGTGATCGCGGACTGGAACAACGACACGCTGCCCGACTTCATCGGCTTTGCCGCCGACAACTCCGAGACTGGGTTTGGCGTGCCGTACCTGCAGCAAACCACCGGTGGGTTCGTCGTCGCGAGCAACGTGACGATCGCCGGCGTGGCCTCGTTCCTCACGTCCGGCGCGGCGGCCGACCTCAACGGCGACGGCAAGCTCGATCTGATCGCCGGGACCGGCAACGGGCTCTCCGTGCTCCTGGGCAACGGCAACGGCACGTTCCAGAACAAGGTGATCTACGGCCCGAGCAACGCCGGCCAGCACGCGCTCGTTGCCGACTGGAACGGCGACGGCAGGCTCGACGTGATCATCGGGAGCAACAGTAACTTCGAGGGCCTGTACCTCTACATCGGGCACGGCGACGGCACCTTCGACGCCGGCGTGGTCGTCGGTGGGCTGGGTGACAACACCCAGGCCATCCACGCCGTCGACATGGATGGCGACACCCACCTTGATTGCGTGACGCTGTCGCGCAACGGCTCTCCGATCGCCGTGGTCGGCGGGACGGGGACGGGCCTGCGAGGCGCCACGACGTTCGGCGCGACCGTCGGGTTCTCCGATCTCGCGACCGCCGATATCACCGGCGACGGCAAGGTCGATCTGGTCGGGATCGGCAGCGCGCTCGACATCCTGGTCGGCAACGGGGCGGGCGGGTTCTCGGCCACGCCGACGGCGGTGACGGGGAGCGCGCTCGCGCTGGGCGACTTCAGCGGCGACGGCATCGCCGACCTCGTCGCCAACCGCCCGACCGCGGGGATCTCGATCTACGCGAACTCCGGCGGCGGCAGCTTCGGCAACCCGGCCACGCTCGATCCCGTCGAGAGCGTGGATCGCGTCGCCGTGGCCGATCTCAACGGCGACCTGAAGGGCGACGTCGTCGCGATCTCCAGCACGACCGGCACCCCCGTGGTGATGCTCAACATCGGCAACAGCAACTTCGCGACGCCGGTGTCGTACGCGATCGGCGACCTCGACAAGAACAGCCAGCCCGACACCGCGCAGGCGCTCGCGGTGATCGACGTGACCGGTGACAACCGCCCCGACCTCCTGGTGATCACGCCCGCGGGCTACGCCGGCGTGCTCGTCAACAAGGGCGACGGGACGTTCGCGCCCGGCGTTGGCTACCTCGTGGAGGCCGGCTCCGACGTGTTCGATATCACCGCAGGCGACGTCACCGGCGACGGCAAGGCCGATCTCGTGGCGGTCACGCGCAACGGCAGCACGGTGTACATCCTGCGCGACAAGGGAGACAACACGTTCGACGTGCCAGTGAAGCTGCCGCTCCTCGGCAGAGATGCGCGCCGTATCCGCATCGCGGACGTCGACAAGGATGGGATCGCCGATCTCGTCGCGTCGTGCACGAGCGGCGAGGTCGACGTGATCGTCGGGCTCGGCCAGGGCAGCTTCGGCCAGCCGCGCGCCTTCGCCAGTGGCGGCGACTCCGAAGCGCTCGCGCTCGGCGACTTCAACGGCGACGGCCGTCCCGACCTCGCGACGGGGACGTCCGGCGCCCACATCCTGATCAACCGCAAGCCGTAGCCGCGCCCGGCCGGGCCGGCGCCTCGAACGCTCGGGCCGGTTGCGCGAGGGCTACGTGGCCGTCGCGAGCTGCTCGAGCCGCTCGAGCGCGGTGGCAAGGTCGGGACGCTCGGTCAAGACCGGCAGGCACGGATCGCCGGGCCACGAGGTCACGCGGTCGAGCGCATTCCGGATATGGAACTGCTTCGGATCGAGCCCGGGGACGACCTCGTCCCAGGTGAGCGGCATCGAGACCGAGGCGCCGCCGACCGGGCGCACGCTGTAGGGCGCGACGAGCAGCTGGCCGTGGGCGTTCTGGCCCCAGTCGAGGTAGACCCGGCCGTTGCGCGCGGCGGGGTTGCGCGCCGTCGTCGCCATGTCGGGGTGGCGGCGCTCGATCAGCTGGCCGATCAGGTAGGCCAGCATGCGCGCCTGGTCGAACGTGCACTGGCCGCCGAGCGGGATCAGCACGTGGAGCCCGGTCTGGCCCGAGGTCTTGACGTAGTTCGGCAGGCCCGCGGCGTCGCACAGCGCGTGGATCGCCAGGGCGAGCGGCACGACGTGCTCGCGCGGCGCGTTCTTGGGATCGAGATCGACGATCGTCCAGTCCGGCTTCTCGAGGTTGGCGATCCGGCTCGCCCACGCGTGGATCGGGATCGAGCCCAGGTTGGCGACGAACGCCAGGCCGTCGGCGTCGTCGATCAGCACGTAGTGGATCTCGCGCTGGCTGTGCTCGCTCCACAGCGCGGTGGTGCGCAGCCACGGCGGGACCCAGGCCGGCATGTCCTTCTGGTAGAACATCTCGCCATCGATGCCGTCGGGGTAGCGGGTCAACACGGTCGGGCGGTCGGCGAGGTAGGGCAGGATGTACGGCGCGATCGCGCGGTAGTAATTGATGAGGTCACCCTTGGTGATCGCCTCGGCCTTCCAGAACAGCTTGTTCAGGTTCGATAGCCGGAGCTCGCGCACCGGCTGATCGATCTCGAGCGGCGCGGCCTCCGGCGGCTCCTCGTGCTCGGCCCCGCCGGCCCGGCCGGCCTCGCCGGTGTGGCGCGCCGTCATCGCGCAGTCGAGCGCGCGCTTGTCGCGGCGCAGCCGCTCGAACACCGGGAACCGCAGCGACGAGCCCTCGGGCCACTCGCGATAGCGGACCTGGACGACCAGCTCGGGCTCGATCCAGCGCGCGTCGCCGGAGCCCTCGGGGCGCGGGAACGTCGGCTTCCACGCCGGCTTGCCGTCGAGCTCGGCCTTGAGCTGGGTCAGCAGCTGATCATCGAAGCCGGAGCCGACCTTGCCGGCCCACAGCCAGCGATCGTCCTGGCGCACGCACAGGTGCAGCGCCCCGAACCCGGCGCGCGATTGCTTCGGCGGCGTGTAGCCGCACACCGCAAAATCACCTTCAGGATCGAGCTTGATCTTGAGCCAGTCGCGCGAGCGCGTCGGACGATACGGCGACGCGGCGCGCTTGGCGACCACGCCTTCGAGCCCGCGCGCGACGACCTGGGCGAGCAGCGCCTCGCCCCGCGACGGGATGTGCTCGGCGAGCTTGAGCGGGCCGATCGGCGGCAGGATCCGCGCGAGCAGGCTCTTGCGGACGAGCAGTGGCAGGCCGCGCAGATCGAACCCGGCACAGCCGAGCAGATCGAACACCATGTACGTGACCGGGGTCGCCAGGGCGGCGCGCTGGATCTCCGACGTGCGGTGGACCTGGGCGCGGGCCGCGAGCTTGTGGAAGTCCGGCTTGCCGCCGGGGTCGAGCATCACGATCTCGCCGTCGAGCACGAGGCCGGCGATCGGCAGCGCCCGCAGCGCGCTCGTCAGCTCGGGGTAGCGCAGCGTCGGATCCTTGCCCGAGCGATAGCGCAGCTCCGCCTGGCCCGCGCCGCCGAAGCTCGCCATGCGAAACCCGTCGTACTTGAGCTCGAACACCCAGTCGTCCGACGAGAACGCCGCCTCCGCGGTCTGGCACAGCATGAGCTCGACCGACCCCGGCGCGATCGCGCGGCGCGGGGCCCCGAGCGAGCCGAGCTCGGCCACGACCTGGCGGTGCCGCGGCGCCCCGGCCGCGAGCTCGTCGATCGTCAGGCCCGACAGCACGCTGGCCCCCGACAGCGGCTGGCCGGCGGCGAGGAACGCCTCGACGGGCTCGTCGCGCTTCTTGATGAGCAGCCAGTCGTTCGAGCCGCGCCCGGACTTCTGGCCGCGCCGGCCCTTGCCGGTATGGACGAGGGTGAACGCGCCGTGCAGCTTGTAGCCGTAGAGCTCGAACTTGATCTCGCCGTCGAGCAGGCCCTGCGCGGGGTCGATGAGCGGCCGGAACAGGCCGCGGTCCCACGCGATCATCGGCCCCGCCCCGTAGTTGCCATCGGGGATCACGGCCTCGAAGTGGACGTACTCGAGCGGGTGGTTCTCGACCTTGACCGCGAGCCGCTTGTCGTCGGGATCCATCGACGGCTCCTTGGGAACCGCCCACGAGCACAAGACGCCGTCGATCTCGAGGCGCAGGTCCCAGTGCATCCGCGTCGCGTCGTGCTGGTGGACGACGAACATGCGCGGCCCGCGCCCGGCGGCCGGCGTGCTGGCCATCGGTTCAGGGGTGCTGCCACCCGTCCGCTTGGCCCGGTAGGCGTCGAGTCCGTCCTCGTCGTCGGCGTCGGTCATCAGGGGAACTGGCACACAGATCCTACGCTGGTCCTCCAGCGCGCGGGAGCAGCTTCTGCCACCGATCCCGAACGATGATGCGTATCACCTGTTCATGGGTTCAGGTAGTACGGTTGTTTCGCTTGTCCGTGGCAGCTCGGTACAATTATTTCCCATGTCTGCACGATCGATCGGTACCGCCACCATTTCGTTTGGCCTCGTCTCGATTCCGACAAAGCTCTACACGACGAACGAGACCGGGAGCGAGATCCACTTCAACATGCTGCACGACGCCGACGGCGCGCGGCTCAAGCAACAGTACATCTGTACGCAGTGTAACGAGATCGTCGACCGCGAGCACACCGTCAAGGGCTACGAGCACGCCAAGGGCCAGTACGTGATGTTCTCGGTCGACGAGCTCAAGGCGCTCGACGCCGTCGCGACCCAGGCGATCGCGATCGAGGAGTTCGTTCCGGCCAGCGCCGTCGATCCGGTGTGGGTCGAGAAGAGCTACTACCTGGGGCCCGACAAGGGCGGCGAGCGCGCCTACAAGCTGATCCACGAGGCGATGATCGAGACCGGGCTCGTCGGGATCGCGTCGTACTCGGCGCGTGGCAAGCAGTACATCGTGTCGCTGCGGCCGTTCAACGAGGGACTGATCATGCACCAGCTGCGCTACGCCGATGAGGTCAAGCCGTGGAACGAGGTCCCGATCCCGGAGCTGCCGGAGCTGAAGCCCGCCGAGCTCGGCCTCGCCAAGCAGATCATCCAGCAGATCGCGCACGAGACGTTCGCGCCCGAGAAGTACAAGGATGATGTCCAGGTCCGGATGCGCGAGCTGATCGCCAAGAAGGTCGAGGGCCAGGAGATCACGATGATGCCGGAGGCGCCGGCCGGCCGGGTCATCGATCTGATGGAGGCGCTCAAGGCCAGCCTCGGCATGTCCAAGGACGCCGAGCGCAAGCCGGCCGTTGCCGCCGTCGTCGCCGCGGACGATCAGGCCGCGAGCGTCGAGAACGCCCCCAAGAAGAAGGCGAAGAAGAAGTAAGCTCGCCCGCGCCCGCGGGGCGGGACCTGCATGCCGGAGCTACCGGACGTCACCCTCTACGTCGAGCGGCTCCGCGCGCTGGCGATCGGCCAGCCGCTCGAGGCGATCCGGATCGCGAGCCCGTTCGTGCTGCGCACGGTGTCGCCGTCGCCCGGCGAGCTGCGCGGCGCGACGATCGTCTCGGTCGAGCGGCTCGGCAAGCGGATCGTCATCGGCGTCACCGGCGAGCGCTTCCTCGTGATCCACCTGATGGTCGCCGGCCGGCTGCGCTGGAGGCCGCGCGGCGACAAGCTGCCGGCCAAGGTCGGGCTCGCGGCGTTCGATCTGCCGGACGGCACGCTCGTGTTCACCGAGGCGTCGCCGAAGAAGCGCGCCTCGCTCCACCTCGTCGCCGGCCGCGCGGGGCTCGCCGGGTTCGATCGCGGCGGGCTCGATGTGTTCACGTCGACCGCGCAGGCGTTCGGCGAGCGGCTGCGCGCCGAGCGCCACACGATCAAGCGCGCGCTGACCGATCCGACGCTGTTCGATGGCATCGGCAACGCGTACTCCGACGAGATCCTGCATGCCGCCAGGCTGTCGCCGTTCCGGATGACGTCGTCGATCAGCGACGCCGAGGTCGCGGCGCTGCACGACGCGTGCGTCGGGACGCTGAACCTGTGGACCGCGCGCCTGCGCGATGAGGTCGGCGACGGCTTCCCCGACAAGGTCACCGCGTTTCGCCCCGAGATGGCGGTGCACGGCAAGTACGGCCAGCCGTGCCCGGTGTGCGGCACCCCGGTGCAGCGCATCGTCTACGCCGACAACGAGGCCAACTACTGCCCGACCTGCCAGACCGAGGGCCGGCTGCTCGCCGACCGCGGCCTGTCGCGCCTGCTCAAGGACGACTGGCCGAAGAGCCTCGACGAGCTCGACGAGCGCCGGTCCCAGCGGGCCTCTGCCGCGCCTGCCGCCTCGCCGCCATCCGACCCTGAACCTGGGGCCGTGCCGCCCGCCACAGTGCCCGGGACCGCCAACACCACCGGCGCCCGCAAGCTTGGCAAGAAATCTCGGCCCACGTAGACCCCGGCACGGCTCCGTGCGTTTTGCGATCCATCGTCACGAATCGCGTTGCTCACGCATCGATCACGCATCGATCACGTATCAGGGGTGTCATGAAGAAGCGTCTCGCCGGGTTCCTGTTTGCCGCGGCCGTAGCCGGTTGCGGTCCCAAGCATGTCTCGTTCGTCAAGGTCGATGACGTCGCGCTCGGGCGCGTCGTCATCTATCGCAACGGCGTCGCGTTCTACGAGCGCCGCGCCACGGTCGCCGGGGGCACGCTCACGGTCAGCGTGCCGCGCGAGCGGGTCGACGACTTCCTCAAGTCGCTGACCGTGGTCGATGCGATCTCCAAGCAGCCGCTGCCGGTCTCGATCCCGCGCCAGCAGACCGAGGATGGCACCAACCTCGTGATGAAGCTGCAGCTGCCGAGCAAGAGCACCGCGGAGGTCGTGCTCACCTACGTCACCGAGGCGCCGGCCTGGAAGCCGAGCTACCGCGTGGTCGTCGGCGATCACCACGACGTCATGCTCGAGGGCTGGGCGATCGTCGACAACACCTCGGGCGAGGACTGGAAGAACGTGCTGGTCGGCGTCGGTTCGTCGTCGGCGCTGTCGTTCCGCTACGACCTGTGGAGCGTGCGCCAGGTCCAGCGCGAGACCCTCGCGAACGAAGAGAAGTTCGCGATCGCGCCGCCGACCGGCGTGTCGCCGTACGGCAGCAAGTCGGCCGATGCCGGCGGTGACGTGCTGCTCAGCGAGCTCGGCGACGACGAGATCCGGCGGCCCGCAGGCCACCCCGGCGACAACAAGGCCAAGCGCGTCGCGATCAAGGAGGACGACGAGTCCGAGCTGTTGTCGGCCCGCGACGTCGGGGGCTCGCTCGACGCCCTCCGTCCGTCGGCCGCCACGGGCTCGGCGTCCGGCAACCGCGGCGGTGGCGGTGGCCGCGCGCTGCGCCGGCCGGTCGCCAAGATGGTGCCGCGCGTGCCGCAAGCCGCCGGCCCGCGCGATCCGTTCCCGGCGCTCGAAGCGCCGCCGCCCGACGCGCGGGTCGCGAGCGGCGACAAGAAGATGCAGCAGCTGTCGCAAGCGATCGTGCACTCCGACAAGACGATCGTCATCGAAGGCTACGCCAACGCCGCCGATGGCGAGGCGAACCGCCGCGCCAACGACCGCGCGAACATCGTCCGCAACCAGCTGATCGATCAGGGCATCGCGCCGGCCCGCATCAAGGTCGTCACCAAGGTCGATCCGAGCCAGCCCGAGCGCGTGCGGCTGGTCGCGCAGGCCGGGCGGGCCGACGAGGGTAAGGCCGCCGGCCCGGGCAGCCGGGGGGCCGACGTCCAGGCACCGCCGGTCGGCGAGAGCCACTTCGAGAACCCCCGGCCGATGACCGTCGACAAGGGCTCGTCGGCGATGGTCTCGATGGTGCGCCACCCGACCGAGGGTGAGGTCGTCTATCTCTACGACGCCGAGTCCGAGCGCGGCAACGCGCACTTCGCGTTCCGCGCGGTGCGCTTCAAGAACCCGACCGACTCGACCCTCGAGACCGGCCCGGTCACCGTCTATGGCAACGAGCGCTTCATCGGCGAAGGCCTGACCGAGCCGATCCCGCCCAAGGCCTCGGCGGTCGTCCCGTACGCGCTCGACCGCCAGATCGTAATCGAGCGCAACGACGGCGAGGACAACAAGATCTCGCGGCTCGTGACGCTCGCGCGCGGCATCCTCACCGCCGAGGTCCAGCACGTCCGCCGCCAGAAGCTCACCGTCACCAACCGCCTCAATCAGGCGGCCAAGGTGTTCATCCGCCACACGGTGAACAAGGGCTGGACCCTGATCGACTCGCCACCGGCGTTCGAGCGCGTCGGCGATGCCCACCTGTTCGAGGTCCAGCTCGGCCCCAACGAGGTCAAGGACGTCATGATCGCCGAGGCGACGCCGATCGAGCGCACGCTCGACCTCAACGCCGACATCACGCTCGACATGATGAAGGTGTGGGTCGAGGCGCCGGAAGGCACCTCCGAGCTCAAGGACCAGCTGCGCAAGCTGCTCGGCAACCACAAGACGCTGGTCGAGCTCGCCCAGGAGCAGGACAGCATGCGGCGCCGGCTCGGCGATTACCGCGAGCGGATGGACGAGCTCCACGGCCAGATCCTCACGCTGACGGCGGTCAAGACCGGTGGCGACCTGATGTCCCACCTCAAGACGAAGATGAAGGAGATCTCGGACCGTGTGCAGAAGACCACGATCCAGATCGTCGACCAGGAAGAGAAGATCATGCTGGCGCGGGTCCAGTTCCAGGACACCCTCGCCGAGCTGACGCTGCCCGACGCGATGGCGGCGCCCGGCAAGCCCGCCGCCTCCAGCGCCGTGAAGCCGGCCGCGGCCACCGGGCCGCTGACCAAGAAGTAGCGCACGGGGACGCGATCACGCCGACCGGCAGGCGTCGCCCTCCGCTGGCGCGTCACCGCGTCAACGCACGACCGGGTGCGTCGCTTGCGGCGGCGGGTCGCTCGAGAACTGCAGCTCGAATTGCAGCTCGTCGTCCATCACCGCGGCGCGCACGGCGCGCGTCGCGAGCGTGCGGCCGCCGACCGTGAGCCGGGTGTGCGCGGCGGCCTGGCGCGAGCGGTCGATCGATCCCTGGATCAGCTGCTTGAGCCACAGCGCGATCTCGATCACCGGGGACGCGCTCGCGGCTTCGACGAGCTGGTCGAGGGTGGAGACCTCGAGCTGGTCGCCGGCGATCTGCATCTGCAGCCGCAGGCCGACCTGGAAGTACGAGCAGCCGCCGCGCTCCTGGAACACGTGGATCTTGACCGGCCGCGCGCGATCCTCGGCGAGATCGTCGAACCGCGGCCGGAACTCGCCGCCGGGCGCGGGTTCGAGGCTGCGCGTGTAGTGCTGCGGGAGGTGGCCATGCTCGATCGCCCAGTTCGCGAGCTCGGCCGCGGTGCTGCCCGAGATCCGGACCCGGACGTCATCGCCGATCGGGGGCTCTCCGGTGAGCCCGCGGCGCACCGGCAGATCGGTCGCGAGATCGATCGTCAGCGCTTCGCGCGGGGCTGCCTGCGACCGCAGCGTGACGCGCGCGATCGGAAGATCGGGGAGCCGCAGCCGCAAGCGCGTGAGCTCGCCCAGCCGGCGCAGCAGCGTCGCCTGCAAGGCCTGGTACGCGGCGCCGGTCAGGTAGGTGGCGAGCTCCCGCGCGGCGCGATCGATCATGCTGCGCGGCAGGTGATCGCGCACCACCGGCGGCAGCCACCGCGCGACCGCCTCGCCCAGGGCGCGCTCGGCGTCCGGGCCGAGCGCGGGCGTCACCGCGAGCAGGTTCTGGGGACCGAACCCGGTGACCAGCTCGGTGGTGCCGTGATCGCGAACCACCGCCGGCGTCACCTCGGTCTCGATCGCGAGCGCCGTCACCGGCTGCTGCGCATCGTCGATCTCGATCCGCATCGCAAAGCGGACCCGATCGGGCGGCGCCGGGCGGATCCGGACCTCGCGGGCAACCGCGGTCAGCTCGTGGATCGGCAGCGCGATGCCCGCCAGGCCCGGCAGCTCGATCGGCACCGCGAGCGGTGGATCGCGCAACAGCTCGGCGAGGAACACGTTCGCGCGCTCGAGGGGAACCTGCACCTGCACGTGCGGACCCGGCGCGGCCGCCGTGCGCTCGACCAGCGCGCGCCTGGCCGCCGCGATCTCGGGGCATCGCGAGCCGCACCCGGCGAGCGACGCCGTGGCGAGCAGGGCCAGGATGCGTCGCGTGCTCATCGTCCCATCATACGTCGCCTGCGCGGCGCGTCGGTCATGCCGGGCGCCGGCGTTGCGGCGATGATCGAGAGGGCGGTGCGACCGGGTGGATCGAGAGCGGGCAGTCCAGGAACCAGACGGTGCCGCCATCGTCGCCGGCGACGACGGTGGCGGCGGTCGTGGCAACCGCGGTGTAGGGTGCGTCGCCGTGGTGGGTGAGGAGGCACGCGTAGGTGTCGAGGTCCCAGACCTTGAGGGTCTGGTCCTGCGACGCCGAGACCACCTGCCGGCCGTCGGGGGTCACCGCGCAGGCGGTCACCGCGCCGGTGTGGCCTGTGAAGGTGGCGAGGGCAAGGCCGCTGGCGAGGTCCCAGACCTTGAGGGTCTGGTCCCGTGACGCCGAGACCACGCGCTGGCCGTCGGGGGTCACCGCGCAGGCGGTCACTGCGCCGGTATGGCCCCGGAACGTCGTGAGGAGGCTGCCGTCGTCGAGGTGCAAGAGCTTCAGCATCCCGTTCTCGGATGCCGAGACCACGCGCCGGCTGTCAGGGGTCACGGTCAGCTCGCAGGCGTGGTCTTCGAAGACCATATCGAAGGTGTGGAGGCGCTCGCCGCGATCGAGGTCCCAGACGCTCAGCGTCAGGTCCCAGGACGCCGAGACCACGCGCCGGCCGTCGGGGGTCACCGCGCACGCGGTCACCGCACCGGCATGGCCCTCGAAGGTGGCGAGCAGCTGGCCACGGTCGAGGTCCCAGACCTTCAGGGTCTCGTCGAGGGACGCGGAGACCACGCGCCGGCCATCGGGCGCTACCGCGCACGAGGTCACGTGGAGCGCGTGGCCTGCCAGGGTGGCGAGCAGCTGGCCGCTGTCGACGTCCCAGACCTTCAGCGTCTGGTCGTCGGACGCCGAGACCGTGCGCCGGCCATCGCGCGTGACCGCGCACGCGTTCACCCAGCCGGCATGGCCGGCGAGACCTCGCATCGGGACCCCACGCTCGCGCGGTGTCCCGTGTCGCACGCGCAGGAACGCCACCTCCACCGGAACTTGCGGTCGCTCGTCGGGCTTCCCCGCCGTCCGCCGCAGCCGGTTCCACACCAGGCCCGCGGTCACGGCAGGCCCATCTCGCAGCCACTGTGACTCACGCGCCAGCGCCCGCGCCAGGTCGTCGAAGCGCCGGCCGATCGCCTCGTGTCCACCCGCACGGCAGCGCTGGGCCAGCCGCGCCACGTCGGCCTCGGCTTCGTGCACGCCCAGCTCGCGACACTTCGCCTCCAGGAAGTTCATATCGGAGACAAACCGCCACGCTTCCGCCCAATCGCCTGCGGCGGCGCGATGGGTCAGGGCATGGCGCAAGGCGTACCGGCGAGCGTTGGTCTCCGCGGGCGGCGGCCAGGTCGCGAGCTGCCGCGCCAGCGCGGCGTGATGCCCTCGCAGCGTGGCTGGGCCGAGCATCGAGGCGACATACTCCCGGATCGCGTCGTGGTGCAGCTGGTATTCGGCCTGGTCATCGGCGCGCCGGGTCTCGACGAGCACCGCGCTTGCACCGCGCACGAACGCCGCGCGCTGCAGGTCGTCGCCCCAGCCGGCGACCGCGCCGAGCTCATCGAGCGTGAGCGCCTCGCGCGCGGCACACAGGATCCCGAGGCCACCCACGGCGATCGAATCGCTGCGGAGGCGCTCCCACAGCGTTGCCAGCAAGGCCGCGAGCCCACGGGGGATGCGGTCGTGGCGGCGCTGCGCTTCGGGGATGCCTGCGAGGTGCTTGTGCAACGTCACCGCGTGTTGCAGGTTGCCGCCGGCACCTGCCACCGCTTCCTCGATGAACGGCGTGCCGAGCCCGAGCGGTGGCGCGGCGTGTTCCCAGAAGCCGCGCACGGTCGCGTCGTTGTCGGCGGCTGCGGCCGGATCGTCCAGATCGATCCGCACCAGCTCACCACCGCGTGCCTCGAGCATCGCCAGGTCCCCGTGCCGCGGCCGGCTCGCACACAGGAGGCTCACGCCGCGGGGGAGCCTGTGCGGCAGGAACGCCGCGAGCGGATCGCCGGTCGGCGCCCCCGCGGGTGGATCGTACTCGTCGAGGCCGTCGATCAACACGACCAGGCGCTTGCCACGCGGCACCAGCTGCCTGGCCGAGACACGCGCCAGCATCGCGGCCAGCCGCGCCGGTGGATGCATCTGTGCGTCCATGGTCGGCTCGCGCTGGTCGGGAAACTGGTCCTCGAGCTGCGCGACCAGCGAGCTCACCAGCTTGGCAGGATCATCCCAGTCATACACACCCCTGCGGAGGAAGTGATGCGGTATCGCCACGCCGGCGGCCTCGCGTTGCGCCAGCCACGTCGCCAGCAGCGCGCTCTTGCCCATGCCGGGCTCGCCGGTCACCACGACACAGCGATCGATCTGATCTTGATCCCCGATCCGCGGATCCGCGATCAGGAGTTGATCGAGCCGAGCCAGGAGCGTTCCGCGGCCGACAAAGCCTGCGTGGCGTTGCCGCTCGAACCCGTAGTCGATGCGCTCCCCAGACATCCATCGTCCCCCCACGTGATGGTAAACCGACCACGCCCCCGACCTGGAAAATTCATCATGCTGCCGACGAGAAGGAGTGTCGCGGCACGAGCGTCGTTTGCGCCGACAGCACCCTCTTCGTAGGGTGATTCCCCGCAAAGGCCCCTCAGTAGGCCGATTCCCCGGCAGCTATCGGCCGGTGTAAATCTCTCCTGTAGACCAGTCGACCTGAAGGCGGTCAGACAGCGCTACTTCTCGATCAGCGATCAGCTACGGGCAGCGATCAGCTACGGGCAGCGATCAGCTACGGGCAGCGATCAGCTACGGGCAGCGATCAGCTACGGCCAGCGATCAGCTACGGCCAGCGATCAGCTACGGGGCGACGGTGATCGCGGTGGCGTGGCCGTGCCGGTGGTGCGCGCGGTGGACCGCGCCGGGAGCTTCACCCCGATCGCCTGCGGTGGCCGGCTCGTGGACGCAGCGCTCTGCACGCGGAACCGGCTGGTCGACATACGACCACGCGGGCAGGTACTTGGTCGTGGCGAGGACCCCGAGCATCCCGACGAACGCGACGATCATCGGCACGGTGCGCGGACGCAGCCAGCGCCAGCGGTGGGCGAACCACTGCTGCACGTGCCCGCGGAGCCTCGCTTGCGGCGTGTTCGGCAGCACCCTCGCCGCCGGCAGCTCCGCTGCGGATCTGTCAAACAGCATGACATCAGTATTGCATTCGAGCGCCGTGACGTCACGAGCTGGCTGGCTGGCGAGCACTGGTCGGTGGCGGCGGGGTCGTTTGCGCAGGTAAGACGAGGTGGACGATGGGCGTCCACGCCGCATCCGCTCAAGCGGACGCGGGCGCGACGGCATCCAGCCGGGCCCGATCATGTGGGTCTCCCGGCGAGCTCCGGAGCGGCCTGACCACGCTCGCGGAACGTGCCGTTTTGCTGGTAGCGCTTGCGCTGCAGCTTGTTGAGCGCCACGCGGGTCTTCCAGCCGAGGTACGCGCGGCCAAACGTCAGCATGTTCTCGCGATCGTAGTACGGGTTCTTCACGCCGCTCAGGCTGACGAGCGCGAGCACCTGCTCGGCGACCGAGACCGGGCAGCCCTCGAGCCGCACGACGTCCCCGGCGAGCTTGCCCTTGGCGGTGGCGAGCTTCACGAAGATGTCCTGCGAGGTGATCGTGTGGGGATCGAGGGTGCTGCGCTCCTTGTAGAGGTTCTCGATCGCGATCGGCTTGCCGTTGATCACGCCCTTCCACGTCGCGCAGTCGCCGATGAACACGACCTTCTCGCCCGGCCGGGCGTCGATGCCGCCCTGGTACGCACCGAACACGACGTGCAGCCGCGGCATCTTCTGGTCGGTCGCCTTGTCGAACACGCGCAGGATCTCGATCGCTTCCTCGATCGCGCCGGGGCAGCCGCCCCAGCAGTAGTCGCCGGCCTCCGAGGCGGGGGGGGGGCCCGCGTACGCGGTGATGCTGGTGCCCTCGAAGTACTTCTCGACGCGGATGAGGCCCACCTTGAAGCCCGCCGCGCGCGCCCTGGCTTCGGCGAGCGTGACGTCGCCGGTGAGCTTCACGTGGCGGATGTCGGTCGATCCGAAGCCGTACTCCGAGGCGAGCCGGATGTGATCGACCGTGTCCGGATCGACGCCGATGATGTTGCAGCACACCGCGTCGAACGCGATCTGGCTGTTGCCCATGATGATGAGGCCCAGCGGGAACGGCGTCGGCGTCAGCATGCGGCCCTCGCCGGCGGTGATCGCGTCGATCGCGATGAACTGCGGCTGGAGGATGTGCTGGAGGTCGGCGATCTTCTCGTTGAGCTTGTGGTCGTGATCGATCAGGCGGTGGCGGTCATCCTGGATGCCGATGTACGCCTTGCACGAGAACGTCACCGTGGTCCACGGGTGCGCCTTGAACTTGGGGCAGTTCACGAAGAAGTCGGCGCGCGCGACCGGCTCGGGCGTGAACAGGTAGTCGCGCAGCCGCTGCGGATGGGACAGCGGGATCTCGACCTGCTGCTGCTCCTCGAAGCAGTAGCGCTTGACGTCGATCTTCTGCAGCATCGCGTCCCAGCCGGACTCGCGGAACGCCACGCGGGTCGGCACGGTGATGCCGCAGCGCTCGCCGGCGGCGAGCTCGGTCATCGACGAGCCACCGACGTCGCGCAGCGCGCGCAGCACGCCCTCGCCGAACTCCGGGCGCGTGTACGCGTAGGGAAACAGCGGCCCGGCCGCCACGAGGTTGGGCTTGACGAGCGTGCGGCCGAACGGACGCAGGCCCAGCTCCTCGAGGCCTTCGCGGATGATCGTACGGATCCGCTCCGGGTCGTAGTCCCGGCAGCTGCGCAGGATGACCTTCGGCTCTGCCGGAAGCTTCATGCCCCGCAGGATACCGCGAACTATCGAATCGGGGCGTCCGGATCGGGCCTCGGCTGGGCCCGCGCGGCGCGCTGCTGCTGCTCGACCACCCCGAGCCAGCTCTCGACGGCGGCGAGATCGGAGGTGGTCTCGACCACGCCCCGGTCGAGCCGCTCCCGCAGCCCGTCGATGAGCTTGCCGAGCTCCTCGGGGTTACCGGACTTCGCGCCGGCCTCGATCCCGGTCGGCACCTGCTGCAAGTTGCCGCGGTCCTCCTCGATCCGGGACAGCGCCTGGCGGAAGATCCGCTGGGCGGAGACCGCGTCCTGGGCATCGGGCGGCAAGGTCTTGCCGCGCCTGCCGATCGCCTCGGCGCGGTGCGCGAGCTCGTCGAAGCGTTGCTCGTAGTCCTTCTTGATGGCCAGCGCCTCGTCCTGCAGACGCGGCACATCGTTGGCCCTCTCGCAGCCAGGTGCGGCGATCAGGGCGAGCAGGGGAAACAACACGAAAGCGCGAAAATTGTTCACAGCCAGAGGGTTGTCGCAAAGTACCGGGCGTTCGTCAAAGGGGCGGGGCATCGTCGCTCCACGCGCTGCCGTGGGCGTCGATCTCGTCGATGTACGACAGGAACGCGGCGTAGTAGGGATGCACGCCGAGCGTCGCCGAGTCCGCGACGACCAGGAGGAACCGGCGGGCGCGGGTCAGCGCCACGTTCATCCGTCGCGTGTTGGCCAGAAATCCGATCTCGCCGTCCTGGTTGGAGCGCACCAGGTCGACGATCACCGCCTCCTTTTCCCGGCCCTGAAAGCCGTCGACCGTGCCGATCTCGAGGCCGGCGGAACGCTCGGAGCGGAGCAGCTCGCGCAGCCGGCGCGCCTGCGCCGAGTACGCGGCGATGATCGCGATCTCGGTGGGCGCGAGCCCGCGCGACAGCAGGCGGCGCGCCTCGGCGGCCACGCGCTCGGCGTTCCCGGCGTTCCACGTGCTCGGGTCGAGCTGAAACGCCGGGGCGCTGCCGAGCGATCCGCCGGGATCGACCTCGGTGCGCTGGTCGATCCAGTCCTTGCCGGCGGTATCGATCAGCCACAGCGGCCCGGGCCGCAGCGGATCCGGCGTCACGGCGAGCTCGTCGAGCGTGTGCGAGGCGACCGCCGGGGACGCGCGCAGCCGCTCGTCGTACATGGTGCGCGACGGGAAGGTCATGATCTGCGCGTGCATGCGGTGCTGCTGCTCGAGCATCACGGCGGCGGTGCCCGCGGCCTGGGGCGTGAGCTCGCCGGCCGTCGCGAGGCGCTCGAACATCGTCGAGCCGAGCCTCGCCTCGGCGAGCGGGCCCCCGGTGACGACCGGCCCCAGCTGGTGCGGATCGCCGGCGAGCACGCAGACCCGCGCGCGCCCGAGCGCGATCAAGAGCAGCGGATCGGGCGCCTGGGTCGCCTCATCGACGACCACGCAGTCGAACACGGTGTCGCCGAGCAAGGAGTGATCGCAGCCGGCGCAGGTCGCGAGGACCACCTCGGCGCGCTCGAGGATCGCGCGCTCGGTGTTGGCGAGCTCGCGCGCGGCGTCGCGGTCGAGCGCCCGCGCCTCCTGCCACAGCGCCCTGGCCTCGGCGCCGCGCTTGCCGAGCGCGGTCTTGCGGAGCTGGCGCGCGCGATCGCGCCACTCGCGGGCGAGCCGGGTCGCGCCGTCGGCATCGACCTGGGCGTCGAGCGTCAGCGCCGCGAGCGCCGGGTGGACCCGCGCGGGGTGACCGAGCCGGACGGCCCGGAGCTTGGCATCGGCGAGCCGGAGCCCCTGGCCGAGGTTATCGACGGCAGTGTTCGACGGCGCCGCGCACAGCACGCGCTCGCCGCGCCGGACGCGCTGCCGCACGACCTCGACCAGCGTGCGCGTCTTGCCGGTGCCCGGCGGGCCGTGGATCAGCGCGATGTCGCCGGCGCGCAGCGCGGCGTCCACCGCGGCGCGCTGGCGGTCGTCGAGCGCGGTGTCGAGCGCCGTCCAGCTCACCGCGGCGAGCGGCCGCGGCGGCTTGACCCGCGCGGCGACGTCGCAGATCCGCGCGAGATCCGAGGTCGCGATCGCGGCGTGCGCGCGGGCGATCGCCTGGTCGCCGCGGTCGAACGTGACCTCGGGCGCCTCGGGATCGATCGCGTAGTCGCGGTCCGGCTCGTCGACCGATCGATCGAGCATGAGCCACAGCGTCTGGTCCTCGCGCCGCTCGTAGACCCCGCGCACCGCGCCGGGCTCGTCGGGATGTTCGGCCCACAGCCGGATCGGATCGCCGGGCGCGAGCCGCAGGTTGTCGAGATCGATCGACGCGGGGACGGCGACCTGGACCCGGACGCGCTCGCCCGGCGCCGCTTGTTCGTCGATGATCCGCACGTGATCGAGCGCGATCCCGAGGGCGACGCGCTCGCCGAGGGCCCGCCCGGAACGCTCCCGGGCGATCCGGGCGCGCACGGCCGCGCGCTCCGTGCGCCAGGCCAGGGCCAACGCTTCCAGCCAGTCGCGAGCATCCCCCACCACGTCAGCCTACTCAGTTCTTGGCCGGACGCCATCACGATGGGCTCGCCGGAAAACCCAGGACCGCAAGTGCAAGTACAGGGGCAACTTGGCATGATGCGCCGGCATGGCCGAGACGACTGCTCCCGAGCGCCTCATCCGGAAGACCACCGCGATCTCGCAGCTGCTCGCGCGTCGCGTGCGCGACACACCGGATCGCGAAGCCTACCGCTATCCGGTCGGGGAACAGTGGCGCTCGATGACCTGGCGGCAGTCCGGGGAGCGGATCAAGGCGATCGCGGCGGGCCTCCTGTCGCTCGGCCTGGATCGCGAGGACCGCGTCGGCATCCTGTGCAACACGCGGGTCGAGTGGCTGCTCGCCGATCTCGGCATCCTGGCCGCCGGTGCCGCGACGACCACGGTGTATCCGTCGAGCACGGCGGAAGACTGCGCCTACATCCTCGCCGATTCGGATACCCGCTACGTGATCATCGAGGATGACAAGCAGCTCGCCAAGCTCCTCGAGCATCGCGCCGAGCTACCCAAGCTCACGAAGGTGATCCTGATCGACGGCGCGCCGGGCGACAAGCTCAAGGACTGGGTGATGACGCTGACCGAGCTCGAGGCGGCCGGCGCGGAGCACCTGGCCAAGGATCCGCGCGCGGTCGACGACGTGATCGAGGGCACCAAGGCCGAGCACCTCGCGACGCTGATCTACACCTCGGGCACGACCGGCAAGCCGAAGGGCGTGCGCCTGCTCCACGAGTGCTGGGGGTACTGCGCCGACGCGATCGAGGCCACGGGGATGTGGAGCCCCGACGACGTCGTGTACCTGTGGCTGCCGATGTCGCACTCGTTCGGCAAGGTGCTGATGGCCGGCCATATCGCCTCGGGCTCGGTCGTCGCGGTCGACGGCCGGATCCCCAAGCTCATCGCCAACCTCGCGGTGGTCAAGCCGACGATCATGTCCGCCGTGCCGCGGATCTTCGAGAAGGTCTACAACAAGATCATCGAAGGCGCGAAGCGCGGCAGCCCGATCAAGCAGCGGATCTTTCAGTGGGCGATCGCGGCGGGCAAGGAGGGCTCGCGGGTGCGCCAGCAGGGCAGGGAGCCGAGCGGGCTGCTCGCGCTCCGGTTGCGGATCGCGGAGCGCCTGGTGTTCTCGAAGATCAAGGCGACGTTCGGCGGTCGGGTGCGCTACTTCAACTCGGGCTCGGCGCCGCTGTCGCGCGAGATCGCCGAGTTCTTTCACGCGTGCGGTGTCCTGATCCTCGAGGGCTACGGCCTCACCGAGACCTCCGCGCTGAGCTGCGTCAACCGGCCGAACAAGTACGCGTTCGGGAGCGTCGGAGTCTCGATGCCGGGCACCGAGATCAAGCTCGCCCCCGAGGACGGCGAGGTCCTGATCAAGTCGCCCGCCGTGATGCAGGGCTACCACAAGCTCCCCGAACAGACCGCGGAGGCGCTGACCCCCGACGGCTGGCTGCGTACCGGCGACATCGGCGAGATCGATCGCGACGGGTTCTTGCGGATCACCGATCGCAAGAAGGATCTGATCAAGACCTCGGGCGGCAAGTACATCGCGCCCCAGGCGATCGAGGGCAAGCTCAAGGCGACTTGCCCGTACATCAGCCAGGTGATCATCCACGGCGACAAGCGCAACTTCGTCACCGCCCTGGTCACGCTCGACGAGGAGGCGACGATGACGTGGGCCAAGGACCACGGCATGAACGGCAAGCCGTACGCCGAGATCGTCCAGACCGACGCCGCCAAGCAGCTCCTGACGTCCTACTTCGACCAGGTCAACAAGGGCCTGGCAAAGTATGAAACAGTCAAGGAATTCACAATCTTGCCGCAGGATCTGTCGATCGATGCAGGCGAGTTGACGCCGAGCCTCAAGGTCAAGCGCAAGGTCGTCGAGAAGAAGTATGCGGGCCTGCTCGACAAGATGTACGAGGGCTCGGTCGCGGATATGTGATCGCCGAGAAGGAGCTGGAATCCGAGCCATGAGGTCGGCGTTTGGTCCCGTGATGCGTCTTGTTCCCTTTGCTGTCGCGCTGTTCGCTTGCCATGGCGGTGCTGCGCCTACCCCCGGCCCGGCCTCCGAGCCGGGGACGACCCACGCCACGGCG
>JAUKWE010005558.1:0-33014 GCA_032356425.1 Cumathamnion decipiens | reverse complement strand
CTGCCGCGGGGGGCTCGTGCTGACCCGGTTCGCCGACACGGCGCCGGCGATCCTCGATCGCGCGGTGGCCGCCCAGCGCACCCGGCTGGCGCGCTGCGGGGGCGAGCTGGTCGGCGAGCTGCGGGTCGCGCACGACGTGGCGGCGGTCGCCGGCGCGATCGCCCGGTTCGCCGCCGAGGGGCTCGATCCGATCCTCGTGCTCGGCGCGTCCGCGATCATGGACCGGCGCGACGTCATCCCCGCCGCGCTCGAGCACGCCGGCGGCCAGATCATCCGGCTCGGGATGCCGGTCGATCCGGGGAACCTGCTGATGCTCGGCCGGCACGGCGCCGCGACGGTGCTCGGCGTGCCCGGCTGTGCGCGGTCGCTCAAGCCGTCGGGCTTCGACTGGGTGCTCGAGCGCGTGTGTGCGGGCGTCCCGGTCGCGGCCGGCGATCTGGCGGCGATGGGCGTCGGCGGCCTGCTCGACGAGATCAGCGTCCGACCGTCGCCGCGCGAGCCCGCGGTGCGGGGGGACGAAGGCCCGATCGCCGCGATCGTGCTCGCCGCCGGGCGCGCGAGCCGGATGGGCAGTAACAAGCTGGTGGCCGAGCTCGACGGCGAGCCGATCGTCCGGCGCACCGTGCGCGCGGTGCTGGGGTCGCGGGCACGCCCGGTCGTCGTGGTGACCGGCCACGAGGCCGATGCGGTCGCCGGCGCGCTCGCCGGGCTCGACGTCCGGTTCGCGCACAATCCGGACTTCGCCGACGGCATGTCGACGTCGCTGCGGGTCGGGCTCGCCGCCGCGGGAACGGTCGACGCGGCGCTGATCTGCCTCGGGGACATGCCACGGCTCCGGCCCGCGCACTTCGACACGGTGATCGACGCGTTTCGCGCCGGCGACCCCGCCGCGATCGTGGTCCCGACGTTCGACCGCAAGCGCGGCAACCCGGTGCTGTGGCCGCGGCGCTACTTCGCTGAAATCGCTGCACTCAGCGGCGATGTCGGGGCGCGGGGGCTGATCGATCGCCATGCCGATCACGCCCGGCTGGTCGCGATCGATGACCCGGCGATCCTCGTGGACGTCGATACGCCGGCGGCGCTGGCCGAGCTGCGGCGCGGCGGCGCGGACTGACGGACCGGTCGGTTGTCGTGACACACTGTTCACGATCGGCCACCATGAGATCGGTAACGATCCGTTAGACTCGCGCCGCGCTCGGGTGCACCATGCTCTCGATCTGCGTTGTGAGGTGTCGCGGTGAACAAGCAGCTGCTAGAGCGCGCGGCCGAGCTGGGGCGGCGCGGTGAGTCGTTCGTGCTCGCGGTGGTCGTGCGCCGGGAGCCGTACAGCTCGTCGCAACAGGGCGACATGGCGATCATCACCGCCGACGGCGGCTACCACGGCTGGCTCGGCGGCAACTGCACGCGGCCCGCGGTGCAGCGCGAGGCCGCGGCGGCGCTGGTCGATGGCAAGCCGCGCCTGATCTCGCTGTCGCCCGAGGCCGCGCCGCCGGTGCGCGCCGGCGTCACGCCGCTCGCGATGACCTGCCACAGCGGAGGCACCGTGGACATCTTCCTCGAGCCGATGCTCGCCGCGCCGCGGCTCGTGGTGTTCGGCGCCTCGCCGGTCGCCCGCGCGGTCGCCGAGCTCGGCAAGGTGATGGGCTACCTCGTCGACGTCGTCGATCCCGAGGCGCGCCCGGCGGCGCTGCCGCCCGCGGATCGCGTGGTCACCGAGCTGCCGGCCGCGGAGCTGCGGGCGGGGCCGCCGGTCGCGTACGCCGTCGTCGCCTCGATGGGCGAGGGCGACGAGGACGCGGTGGCCGCCGCGCTCGCGATGCGGCCGGCCTACCTCGGGGTGGTGGCGAGCCGCAAGCGGTTTGCGATCCTGCGCCAGACCCTCCTCGATCGCGGGGTCTCGGCGCACGCGCTCGACGCGATCAAGAGCCCGGCGGGGCTCGATCTCGGCGGCCGGCAGCCCGAGGAGGTCGCGCTCAGCATCCTGGCCGAGATCGTCCAGGCCAGGCACGCGGCGCGCGCGTCCGGCGAGCTGGCGGCCTCGGACGCGCCGGTCGCGCCGGTCGCGCCCGTCACACCGCTGACGGCGATCGATCCGGTCTGCCACATGACGGTGACGGTCGCGACGGCGCGCCACACCGGCACGTGGGACGGCCGCACCTGGTACTTCTGCCATGCGCGCTGCAAGGACAAGTTCCTCGCCGAGCCCGCGCGCTACCTCGAGCCCCCCGCGACCGGAGCGGCGCGGTGACCGGGCGATCCTCGTGCTAGCGCCGCCGCCCGACCGCCAGGCGCTGGCCGAGCAGCTCGCGGCGCACGGCTACCTCGTCGATGACGCGCTCGCGATGAGCGTGTTCCTCGCGCTGCGCATGCAGCGGCCGCTGTTCCTCGAGGGCGCGCCCGGCGTCGGCAAGACGCTGCTCGCGGGCGTGCTCGCCGAGCTGTTCAAGACCCGCCTGATCCGGCTGTCGTGCTACGAGGGGCTCGACATCACGCAGGCGGCGTACGAGTGGAACTATCCGCGGCAGCTGCTCGCGCTGCAGGCGCGGGGGGCCGCGGCGCCGGGCGGGGCCGCGGCGGTGGAGCTCCCGACCGAGGATCTGTATCGCGAGGCGTTCTTGCTCAAGCGCCCGCTGCTCCAGGCGATCGACGCCGCCGCCGATCGCGCCCCGGTGCTGCTGATCGACGAGATCGATCGCGCCGACGAGGAGTTCGAGAGCTTCCTGCTCGAGCTGCTCGGCGACTTCCAGATCACGATCCCCGAGCTCGGGACGCTGAAGGCGCGGCACCGGCCGATCGTCGTCCTGACCTCGAACCGGACCCGCGACGTCCACGATGCGCTCAAGCGTCGCTGCCTGTATCACTGGATCGACTACCCGACGCTCGCCACCGAGGTCGAGATCGTGCGGCGCAAGGTGCCCGCGCTCGCCGAGCACCTGCGGCGGCGCGCCGTGGCGTTCGTGCAGCGGCTGCGCCGCGAGGATCTGTCGAAGCTGCCCGGGGTCGCCGAGACGGTCGACTGGGCCGAGGCGCTGTCGCACGTCGGCGGTGCGACGCTGGATCCGCCGACGGTCGACATCACGCTGGGCCTCCTGCTCAAGTACCACGACGACCTCGAGCGCGTGCGGGGACCGCTGGCGGCGCAGCTCCTCGTGGAGTCGGCATGACCGGCGGCGGGCTCGCGCTCGCGCGCGACATCGCCGGGTTCGCCCACGCGCTGCGCGCCGCGGGGTTGCCGATCGGCGTCGATCAGAGCGCGTCGTTCGCGCAGGCCCTGCCGTGGATCGATCCGCTGGTCCGCCGCGAGCTCTACCTGGCGGCGCGGGCGACGCTGGTGTCGCGCCGCGAGGACCAGGCGGTGTTCGACGAGATCTTCGCGGCCTACTTCGGCGGGCCGCCCGCCCGGCCGCGGCCGCAGGCCCCGCTCGCGCCGCGCCACGCGCGGGAAGGGTCGTTCCGGACCGCGCTCGTCGCGTACATGGCCGAGCGCGTCGATCCGGACGCGCGGCAGGTCGACGTCCCGGAGCACGGCAAGGCGGCGAGCGGCCTGCCGCGCTACCAGCGCAAGGACTTCGCCGACTGCACGCCGGCCGAGCTCGACGCGATCGCGCGCGCGATGCGCGAGCTGCGGATCGACGTGACGCTGCGGCCGTCGCGCCGCCTCGTCCGCGCGCGCCGCGGCGATCGGCTCGATCTGCCGCGCATCGTGCGCGACGCCGCCCGCCGGGGGGGCACGGTGCTCGGGCTCGCGCGGCGGCGTCCCAAGCTCCGGCGCCGCCCGCTCGTGGTGCTCGCCGACATCAGCGGCTCGATGGAGCTGTATGCGCGGATCCTGCTGCAGTTCCTGCACGGCGTGACCCAGCGCCACGCCGCCACCGAGGTCTTCGTGTTCGGCACGCGGCTCACGCGGATCACGAGCCAGCTCCAGATCCGCCGCGTCGACGCGGCGCTCGGCCACGCCGCGCGCGAGATCGCCGACTTCGCGGGCGGCACGCGGATCGGCGAGTGCCTGCACGCGTTCGATCGCCTGCACGCACGCCGGGTGCTCGGCCGCGGCGCCGTCGTGCTGATCATCAGCGACGGCTGGGACACCGGCGAGCCGGCGCGGCTCGGGGCGCAGATGCGCCGGCTCGCGGAGCGCGCGCACCGCGTCGTGTGGCTGAACCCGCGGCTCGGCCGGGCGGGCTACACGCCCCAGGCCCGGGGCATGGCGGCCGCGCTCCCGTACGTCGACGACTTCTTGCCGATCCACGATCTGCAGTCGCTGCAGGAGCTCGCCACCCAGCTCGGGCGGATTCCGCGGCGCAAGGGTATCCGATCTATTGACGCGTCCCACCGGGCGCCGAGGTCCAGCCATGAAGCTTGCAGGTGACTACTTGTTCGAGGCCAGCGTTCCCGAGGTCTGGAGCGCGCTGTTCGATCCCGTGATCCTGGCTGCCGTGATGCCGGGTTGCGAGAAGCTCGACCTCGTCGATGGCCAGTACGTCGGCGAGATCAAGGTCAAGGTCGGGCCGATCCAGGGCAAGTTCACCGGCAAGGTCGATCTCAAGGACAAGGTCGAGCCGCAGAGCTACACGATGATCGTCGACGGCCGCGGCGCCCCGGGCTTCGTCAAGGCGACGGCGGAGGTCAAGCTCGCGCCCGAGGGCGAGCACACGCGGGTGTCCTACGATACGGAGGCGCAGATCGGCGGCAAGATCGCCAGCGTCGGGCAGCGCTTGCTCGAGGCGTCGGCGCGGGCGATCGTCGCCCAGAGCCTCGAGGGGCTCCACGCGAACATCAAGCTGCGCGTGGCAGCCTACCAGGAGGCCGCCACGCGGGCCCCAGCGGCGCCGGCCACACCCACCGCCGCGGCGGATCACGGCGCGCAGGTCACGGGCCATGGTGCGCAGGCCACGGGCCATGACGCGGTGACCGAAGGGGACGGGGCGCAGGCTCCGCGCAATGGCGCGCAGGCCACGGGCCATGGCGCCGAGGCCCTGCACAACGACGACGGCGCCGCCGGCAAGCTCACCAAGGCCGCGGACAAGGCCGGCAAGGCGACGGAGGCGGTCGGCAAGGCGACGGAGGCGGTCGACAAGGCCACCGAGGCCACGGACAAGGCGACGGAGGCGGTCGGCAAGGCCATCGAGGCCGCGAGCAAGGCCGCCGAGGCCGCGAGCAAGAGCGCGGAGGCCACGGTCAAGGCCGCCCAGGCCGCGAAGGCCGCCCTGGCCGCGAGCAAGGACGAGGCCGCGGCCACGCACGACGACGCCGGGAGGGCCGCCTCCGTCGTCGCGTTCACGCCGGTCAAGGTCACGCAGGCCGCGCTCGCCAATGCCGTCGCGAAGGAAGTCGCGCGCAGCTTGTTCCCCCGGCCGGTGCTCGTCGGAATCATCCTGATCCAGGCCGCCGTCATCGCGTGGCTGCTGCTGCGCCCTTAGCCGCCGTCGTCGTCGAACCCCTCACCGGAGCCACCATGATCCCCGCGCCCTTCGACTACCACGCGCCCACGACGCTCGACGAGGCGCTCGCCTTGCTCGCGCGGCTCGGCGACACGGCGAAGATCCTCGCCGGCGGCCAGAGCCTCATCCCCGCGATGCGGTTCCGGCTGGCGTCGCCCGACGTCCTGGTCGACCTGAACCGGATCGACGGGCTGGCGTACCTCGAGGAGCGTACCGACCACCTCGCGATCGGCGCGCTCACGCGCGAGGCCGCGCTCGAGCGCTCGGCCCTGATCGCCCGGTCGTTCCCGCTCCTGCACGATACCGCGAAGGTGATCGCCGATCCGCTCGTGCGCAACCAGGCGACGGTCGGCGGCAACCTCGCCCACGCCGACCCGGCGAACGATCACCCGGCGACGATGCTCGCGTACGACGCGCAGGTCATCGCGCGCAGCCCGGCGGGGAGCCGCGTGATCGCGATCGACGACCTGTTCGTCGGGCTGTTCGAGACCAGCCTCGCCCCCGGCGAGATCCTCACCGAGATCCGGATCCCGAAGCCGGCGGCGGCCAGCGGCGGCGCCTACCTCAAGATCGAGCGCAAGGTCGGCGACTACGCGGTCGCCGCGGTCGCGGTGCAGCTCGCGCTCGCCGGTGCCGCGGACCCCACGATCCGCCACATCCGGATCGGCCTCACCAACGTGAGCGCGATCCCGCAGCGCGCTCCGGCCGCCGAGGCCGTGCTCACCGGCAAGCAACCGACCGACGACGTGCTCGAGGCCGCCGGCCGGGCCGCGGCCGCCGGGTGCGATCCATCCGCCGATCTCCGGGGCCAGGTCGACTACAAGCGCGACCTGATCCGCGTCCTGACCAAGCGCGCGGTGCGCCTGGCCGTCCAGCGCGCGCAAGGAGGCCGGCCATGAGCCAGCACGACGTCACCGTCACCATCAACGGCGCGCCGCAGACCCGCAAGGTCGAGGCCCGCACGCTCCTGGTCCACTTCATCCGCGAAGACCTTTGCCTCACCGGCACGCACGTCGGCTGCGACACGACCAGCTGCGGCGCCTGCACGGTGAGCCTCGACGGCGAGCCGGTGAAGAGCTGCACGGTGTTCGCGGTCCAGGCCCACGGCGCGACGATCGAGACCGTCGAGGGCCTCGCGCCGGGCGGCAAGCTGTCCCCGCTGCAGGAGGGGTTCTGGGAGAAGCACGGCCTGCAGTGCGGGTTCTGCACTCCCGGGATGCTGATCACCGCCCGCGCGCTCCTGGCGCGTAACCCGAGGCCCACCGAGGACGAGATCCGTCGGGGGATCTCCGGAAACCTGTGCCGGTGCACCGGCTACAACAAGATCGTCGAAGCCATCCAGTACGCCGCCGACAAGCTCGGCGCCGGCGCAAAGGGAGCCTAGGCCATGGCGACGCACCTGGAAGATCGCACCGAGCATCACTCGGCCAAGCCCGACGGAGTCTCGGCGAACGTGCCGACCACCGACGACGTCCGCGTCACCACGCCGGCGAAGGTGTGCGGCATGGGCCACCGCATGAAGCGCAAGGAGGACCCGCGGTTCCTCCAGGGCAGGGGGCGCTACGTCGATGACGTCAAGCTGCCGAACATGGTCTACATGGACATCGTGCGCAGCCCCTACGCGCACGCCAAGATCCTCCGGATCGACGCCCACGAGGCGCTCGCGATGCCCGGCGTGCTCGCGGTGATCACCGGCGAGGATCTCAAGAAGGCCGGCAACCTCCACTGGATGCCGACGCTGATGTCGGACACCCAGATGGTCCTGCCGATCGACAAGGTCATCTATTACGCACAGGAGGTCTGTGTGGTGATCGCGACCGAGCGCTACCTCGCCGCCGATGCGATCGAGAAGGTGATGGTCGAGTACGAGCCGCTCGAGGCGGTCGTCGATCCGAAGCAGGCGCTCGAGGACAAGATCATCGTGCGCGACGACAAGGACAAGAAGACCAACCACATCTGGCACTGGGAGGCCGGTGATGCGGCGGCGACCGATGCCGTGTTCGCGCGCGCGGCGACCGTCGTCGAGCAGGAGCTCTACCTGCCGCGGATCCACGTGTCGTCGATCGAGACCTGCGGCATGGTCGCCAATTACGACAACGCGCGCGGCCACATGCAGATCTACATGACCTCGCAGGCGCCGCACGTGCACCGCACGATCTTCGCGCTGGTCTCGGGGCTGCCCGAGCACATGATCCAGGTCATCTCGCCGGACATCGGCGGCGGGTTCGGCGGCAAGGTGCCGGTGTATCCGGGCTACGTGTGCTGCGCGGCGGCGAGCCTGTTGCTCGGCCGGCCGGTCAAGTGGATCGAGGACCGCAGCGAGAACCTCCAGGCCGACAGCTTCGCGCGCGACTACCACATCACGGCCAGGCTCGCGGCCGACCAGGCCGGCAAGATCATCGGCCTCCAGGTCAAGACGCTGTCGGACTGCGGCGCCGCCGACGCCGCGGCGAACCCGTCGAAGTTCCCGGCGGGGCTCTACAGCATCTGCACCGGGTCGTACGACATGGTGGCCGCGCACGTCACCGTCGACGGCGTCTACACCAACAAGCCGCCGGGCGGCGTCGCCTACCGCTGCTCGTTCCGGGTGACCGAGGCGGTGCACATGATCGAGCGCATGGTCGACATCCTGGCCCACCAGCTCGGCGAAGATCCGGCCGACTTCCGGCTCAAGAACTTCATCCGCCCCGACCAGTTCCCGTACAGGTCACCGACCGGCTGGGAGTACGACAGCGGCAACTATCCCGCCGCGCTCGACAAGGCGATGACGATGATCGACTACCGCGCGCTCCGCAAGGAGCAGCTCGACAAGCGCGCGCGCGGCGAGCTGATGGGCATCGGGATCTCGAGCTTCACCGAGGTCGTCGGCGCCGGGCCGTCGCGCGACTACGACCTCATCGGGATCAAGCTGTTCGACTCGGCCGAGATCCGCATCCACCCCACCGGCAAGGCGATCGCGCGGTTCGGCACCAAGTCGCAGGGCCAGGGCCACGAGACGACGTACGCCCAGATCGTCGCCGAGGAGCTCGGCCTGCCGGCCGCCGACGTCCAGGTCGAGGAGGGCGACACCGACACCGCGCCGTACGGCCTGGGCACGTACGCGAGCCGCTCGACGCCGACCGCGGGCGCCGCCGCGGCGATGGCCGCGCGCAAGATCAAGGCGAAGGCCAAGAAGATCGCGGCGTACCTCCTCGAGGTCGGCGAGGACGATCTCGAGTGGAGCGTCGACGGCTTCCGGGTCAAGGGCTCGCCCGATCAGAAGAAGTCGATCCAGGAGATCGCGTTTGCCGCGTACACCAATCATCCGCAGGGCATGGAGGCCGGCCTCGAGGCGACCGACTACTACGATCCGCCGAACCTGACGTTCCCGTTCGGCAGCTACATCTGCGTCGTCGATCTGGACCGCGGCACCGGCGAGATCAAGATCCGGCGGTTCGTCGCGGTCGACGACTGCGGCCACATCATCAACCCGATGATCGTCGAGGGCCAGATCGAGGGCGGGCTGACGATGGGCTTGGCGCCGGCGATGTTCGAGGAGATCGTCTACGACGACAACGGCCAGAACCTGACCGGCACGTTCGCGGACTACCTGGTCCCGACCGCGGTCGAGTCGCCGAAGTGGGAGCTGGGCAAGACGATCACGCCGTCGCCGCATCACCCGCTCGGCGCCAAGGGCGTCGGCGAGTCACCCACCGTCGGCGCGCCGCCGGCGATCGCCAACGCGATCGTGGACGCCATGTGGCACCTGGGCGTGCGCCACATCGACATCCCGATCACGCCGCAGAAGGTCTGGCGCCTGCTCCGGGCGCACGGCGTGACCGACTGAGGGCCCCGACCATGGGCACCCGGGATGCCGCGGGCACGCTCGGCGTCCTACATCTTGTTCCGGAGGCTCAGCGGGCGCATGTCGGTCCAGACCTCCTCGATGTACGCGAGGCACTCGGCCTTCTGGCCCTGCTTGCCGGCGGCCTTCCAGCCGAGCGGCAGCTCGCGGTCGGCCGGCCAGATCGAATACTGCTCCTCGTGATTGAGCACGACCTGGTAGACCGTGGTGTCCTCTTTGTCTTCTGTCATGGGGCCGTCCTGTGCGGGTGATGGGTCATCGGCGCGCCGGGCCGGGTCATGATTCATCCTCGGTCGCGGGCCGCTTCGATGAGCGTACCAGTAGATGGCCCTGGAGGAAGATGGCGTCGAGCGCGGCCTGGTCCCACAGGCGCAGCGCATCCCGCGGGCTCTCCACCGCCGGGCCGCCGATCTGGCGCAGCGGCGCCGAGGCCAGGACGGGGGGGCCCGCCCGGCGCTGAAACCGCCGGAGCAGATCGTGCAGCCGCGGCGCTCGCCAGCTGTCCACCGTCTGGACCCGGCTCGTGCCGTCGCCGCGCACCACCAGGGGGATCTCCCGCGTGCGATCACCCATCACGCGCGCCACGCGGTGGGCGAACGGCGATCGCCCGCTCAGCTCGAAGTAGTCCTCGGCATCCTCGGCGAGCACGACGGCGGTGAGCGCGCGGAACGACTCCCGCAGCAAGCCGGCGTCGAGCCGAGGCGCCAGCGGCACGCGGCACGGGCTCGCGAGCACGCACCGGCGATCCAGCGGTTCGCCGAGCTCGGCGCCGCCATCGAACCAGGCCACGAGCGCGCCGCCGGCGAGCAGGTCGGCGACCTCGTCCAGCACCTGGTCCGGCCGCCGGGCCACGGGGCCGGGCGCCCGGCCGTGCGCCTCGAGCGCCGCGACGACCTCGGCGTCGCTGTACGGCCGCCCGCGAAACGCATTCTCGAGCTCGCACGGCGGTGGCGCGCCGTACAGCTCGCACCAGCCGAACAGCGCGGCCCCCACGGCGGTGCCCACCTCACCGGCGGCAGGTGGCATGTAGAGCTGATCGAGCCACAGGTCGCGGCGAGGATCGAGGCGCGCGAGGCCGTGAACCGCGGCGTCTCCGGCGACGCACAGCTTCCGCGCGCCGGTGCGTTCGACCAGCTGCATCGCCAGGTGCGTCGCCACGCGCTGCAGCAGATCCCCCACGGCCCACGCCGCATCGGCGTACGCCGGTGCGGGGAGCCCGGCGCGCAGGTCGAAGGGTTGCGCGAGCCCGCCCGCCGGCAGCGCCAGGCCCTCCGGCTGGACGGCGGCGGAGATCTGGTAGCCGTCCGGCGTGAGCTCGAGGTGGCGCTCGAGCTCGCCGAGCAACCGATCGCCGCCGCGGGTCGCCAGATCCATCAGGCCGGCCACGTCGGTACAGCCGAGCAGCGATGCGAACAGCTCGACCATCGCGCCGAGCGAGTTGACGTCGCCGCCGGGAACGCCCGGGCGATCCTCGACGGCGAACACCCGTTGCAGCGGCCCGCCGCTCGCGCGATAGGCCGAGGCTCGCACCCGCGACGTCCGGACCGGGGCACCGGCCGGCGGCGCCATGCAGCCGCCGCGATCGACGACGAGGATCGACGCGTGATCGAAGCCCGACGGATAGAACGCGCTGCAGGCGTGGGCGAGGTGGTGGTCGATGGTGTGAATCCGCGAGCGCGGCGACCACGGCAGCTGCAACATGCAATCGGCGACGCTCAGGTTGCGCGGCTGGGCGCTCGGGGCGTGGACCACCTCGCCGCTCAACACGACGAGGTCGAGCTCGTCGATCCCGACGCCGATGCTGTCGAGGCAGGCGGCGACCGCGCGCGCCGGCACGCGGCAGAACGTGCGGCCCAGCAGATCGGTGCGGATCACCGCGGGATCGCCGTCCTGGTGTTGCTCCGACGTCGCGATCGCGCGGCCGTCGCCGGCGATCAGACAGGCCGACGGATGCTCTGCGACGTTGACTCCCAGGACGTACACGGCGGCTCCGAGCTAGTCTCGCGGCTGCGCGGCCTCGATCGTTCGCAAGGCCGCCGTCGCGGACGACGCGCAGGCGACCCGCAGGATGGCCTCGAGCGCCAGCCCGCCGTCGCGCAGCAAGATCGAGACGAGCTCCACCTCCTCGTCGTCCAGCAGGTAGCGCATGCGCGCCGCGGACCCCGCCCGGCGGAGCTCCTCGGCAAACCCGTCGTCTGCCACCGCCCGCATCAGCAGCTTCTCGAGCTGCTCGTAACGCACGGCCCTCCTGTGGTCATGTGGAGGGTGGCGGAGTCATGGGGCAACAAGGCGTGATTGGCGCGCAAAGGAAGAATCACCGTATCCCCGGTCGGGCCTCGATGCCTATCCGACGACGTGCCGCATAACGCCGCAGGTCCGGCTGGTGCGATAACCTCCGGGCGCGTGGGCCGCGTGGCGGTGTGCCAGCCGCATGTCGGTGCGTGCCGTCGCGGCCAGCAAGCGCAACGATACGCGTAACTTAATATGATTATTTGAAGATGAAGCCTGATGGGGATCGCATTCTTGTGCGATCACGCACGCTCGGACCCGGGTCAAGCGCCCGGATCCAGTTCGGGCGCGGCGGAGATGACGCCATGGGTGGGGCCTCGCGGGTCGTGGGCGGGAGCTGGCCGCCGGCCTGCCGCGCCGTGTGGGCACCGACCTCGCAGCTGCCGATCGAGCAGCCAGAGCAAAGGGCGGTACAGCAGGGAAATGACGGTGCGACGGAGGTCGACGTGCATGGCGGCGATCCCTTTCGATCTCCCTGTCGCTATCAGTCGGTGCTGCACCCCACTTCGGATTTCGGATGCGACCTGGCGCCGCCAAATGCGGCAGGGATCTCCTGGAGCGCCCACGGGAGTGGACCGGGATCGATGGGGCGCAAGCGGGAGTGGTCCGCACAGTGTTCGCGGTGACCATGTCCTCCTACATGCAGCCAGGACGGTGCGGTGCGTATGAGGGTCGGGAGAACAAATGCGCACGTGGACACGCGTTGCGCATTTGTTCCGTGAGACGCTGGGCAGATCAATGCGCGAGCGGAACATCATGCAGGTGCGGGGGCAGCGACCTCGATCTAGCCCAGCCGCAAGACGCTGCGGGGATCTGCGCCCCGCGCAGGGAGCGTTCATGCTGCACCGCGGCCATCGCCGCGCGTGGGCTTGCAGGGAGTTGGTGTGGGAACAGACGGATGCCCGACCTGATTACGCTGCGTGCCCATATACTTCGCTTGATCCGTGGATGAGATCCTTGTCCACGGTGCCTGATGAATTTGTATTGCGTGCAACTCGCGTAACTCCTCATAAAGAGTTTACGCGCTGCGTTTAACCAGAATAGCCGACATGGTCTGAAACGTAGGTAGTTAATGCTCACTGTAAAATGGCACCCATTTCAGTTGACCAGACAGGCTGTAATGCCGTTATGTCTCGGCCGGGAAGTATTTCCATTCCCCCAAGAGGACTCCACATGACGAACGCGCGCTTGCTCCAGACCCTGCTGCTCTCGACGTCCCTCCTCGGCGCCTGCCTGGCCGATTCCGATGCCACGGACCAGAACGACGCGCCGGCCAACGCCACCCGCGTGCACATGTTGCCGCTCCAGAGCGCGGACAAGGCGGTCAGCGACGCACAGCCGCTCGCGACGCCGCACCTGGTGTACTGGGGTGGGCCGGTGCTCAAGAACGTCAGCGTTCACCCGGTGCACTGGAATTCCTCCACGAAGCTCCAGTCCAACATCAACGCGTTCTATCCCGCCATCGTCACGAGCTCGATTTACAGCAGCCTGCTCACCCAGTACAGCAGCATCGGCACGGGCAATGCCGTGAATGGTATCGTCGATACCAAGTCCACCGCGAGCGTGACGGACGCGCAGGTTCAGACCGAGCTGAACCGTCTGTTCACGGCGGGGTCGCTGCCGGCGCCGAACGCCAACAACTACTACCCGGTGCACTTCCCCTCGGGCATGAAGATCACGGCACCTGACGGCAGCCAGTCGTGCGTCCAGTTCTGCGCGTATCACGGCACCTACGTGCGCAACGGCGTGAACGTCAACTACGGCATCATCCCGGATATCGGCCAGTCGGGCTGCAATGGCGGCTGCGGTGGTAGCACCGTCCTGAACAACACGACCTCGGTAGCGTCGCACGAGCTCGTCGAAGCGACCACGGACCCGGCGGTCGGCCTCGCGACCGTGGTCGGCCCTCCGCTGGCGTGGTACGATTCGGCCAACGGCGAGATCGGCGACATCTGCAACGGCCAGCAGACCACCATCCCCGGCTTCACCGTGCAGAAGGAGTGGTCGAACTCGGCCAACGCCTGCAAGTAACGCAGTAACGCACGGCACGCGAGCCGGCCAGTCCTCCAGGGCGATCACGTAGTTGGCACTGTCTCGCGACATGCCGGGCGCGTGGTCGCCGTTTTTCGTTCCTTCACGTCTTGCCTGTTCCCATCGACAAGAGGGCTCCCCGATGACGCACGCTCGCGGGTTTCAGATCCTGGCACTATCGACGACGCTGTTCGTCGCTGCCTGCGTGGCTGATTCCGTCGCCACCGATGACAGCAGCGCGCCGGCGGACGGCACGGCCGTGCACATGATGCACCTCCACAGCGCGGCCCCCCGGGCGGCCAGCGTGGCACCTGCCGTTACGGGCCTGACGTACTGGGGTGGCCCCACGCTCAACAACATCAGCGTCCACCCCGTGTACTGGAACGCGAGCACCCAGTTCCAGGCCAACCTCAACGCGTTCTACAATGCGGTCACCGGCAGCCCGTGGTGGAACATCCTCGCCCAGTACGGGATCGGTCCCGGGTCGGGCGTGGCCGGTATCATCGACACCAAGACCACCACGAGCGTGACCGACGCGGCGATTCACACGGAGCTGAACGCCCTGTTCACGGCAGGGAGGCTGCCGGTGCCGAACGCCAACACCTACTACCCGGTGCACTTTCCGGCGGGCGTGACCGTCACGGCGCCGGATGGCAGCAAGTCGTGCGTCCAGTTCTGCGCGTACCACGGCACGTACGTACGCAATGGCGTGAACGTCAACTACGGCGTCATCCCGGATCAAGGCGGCAGTTGCGCCGGTGGTTGCGGCGCCAACGCGCAGCGCGTCAATAACCTCGACGCGGTATCGTCGCACGAGCTCGCGGAAGCGGCCACCGACCCGGCCGTCGGCCTGGCAACCGTGTTTGGCCCGCCGCTGGCGTGGTACAATCAGAACCTCGGTGAGATCGCCGATCTCTGCACCGGCCAGGGTACGACCGTCGGCAGAGATGGCCTGACGTACGTCATCCAGCTCCTGTGGTCGAACGCGGCCAACGCCTGCGTCTCGCACTGAGCGCGCTCCTACAGCGGTGAGATCGGCGAGATCCCGAACCTGGCCGTCACGCCGCACCTCGTGAGCTTCGTGAGGTGATAGCGGCGAAACGCCGGGCGCGTGGGATACTGGCGCATGGCCGCACGGCATGGCTCGGAGGTGCTCGTCGTCGACGATGAGAAGAACATCCGCGCGACCTTGACGATGTGCCTCGAGGCCATCGGCTGCGCGGTGACCGGCGCGAGCACGTCCGAGGCCGCGCTGGCGGCGGTGGAGAAGCGGCCGTTCGAGCTGGCGTTCCTCGATCTCCGGCTGGGCGCGCAGGACGGGATGGCGCTCCTGCCGCGGCTGCTCGCGGCCCGGCCGGGGCTCGCGGTCGTGGTGATCACCGCGTACGCGACGATCGATACGGCGGTCGAGGCGATCAAGCTCGGCGCGGTCGACTACCTGCCCAAGCCGTTCACGCCGGCGCAGATCCGGCACGTCGTCGATCAGATCATGGCGCGGCGGGCGGCCGAGGCCCGGGTGGCCGATCTCGAGGCCCTGGTCGCCGCCGAGCTCCCCGGCATCGACATCGCGACGCAGGCGCCGGGCATGCGCAGCGCGCTCGAGCTGGCGACGCGCGCGGCGACGTCCGACGCGCCGATCCTGTTGCGCGGCGAGAACGGCACCGGCAAGAGCATGCTGGCGCGGCTGATCCATGCGCGCAGCAAGCGGTCCGGCAAGCCCTACGTCACGGTGAACTGCCCGACGCTCTCGGAGGAGCTGCTCGCCAGCGAGCTGTTCGGCCATGCGATCGGCGCGTTCACCGGGGCGGTGCGCGATCAGGCCGGCCGGGTCGAGGCCGCGGAAGGCGGCACGCTGCTGCTCGACGAGATCGGCGAGATCTCGCCGGCGCTGCAGGCCAAGCTCCTGCGCTTTGTCCAGGACAAGGAGTTCGAGCGCGTCGGCGAGACCCGCACGCGCCACGCCGATGTGCGCGTCGTCGCGGCGACCAACCGCGACCTGGACGCCGACGTCAAGGCCGGGCGGTTCCGCGAGGACCTGCTGTTCCGGCTCAACGTCATCGAGGTCCAGGTCCCGCCGCTGCGCGAGCGCGCCGACGATATCCTGCCGATGGCGCGCCGGTTCCTGGCGTTCTTCGCGCACACGGCGAACCGCCCGCCGCCGGCCCTGGCGCCGGCCGCCGAGCAGGCGCTGCTCGCGTACCACTGGCCGGGCAACATCCGCGAGCTGCGCAACGCGATGGAGCGCGCGATCATCCTGTTTCCCGAGCGCACGCTCGGCCGCGAGGCGCTGCCCGAGCGGATCGCCGCGCACGTCAGCACCGCGCCGCGGCTCGGCGGCGACTTCACGCTCGACCAGATCGAGCGCGAGCACATCGAGCGCGTGGCCGCCCGCGCCGCCACGCTCGAGGACGCCGCGAAGCTCCTCGGGATCGACGCGTCGACGCTGTACCGCAAGCGCAAGAAGTACGAGGGCTGAGCGCGAGCTACCCGGCGGCCGGGGCCGCGGCGCGCGCAAGACGCACGACGTCATAGGCTCCCAACAAGTGCCCCTCGACGGGAGCAGACGGCACCAGCTGGAATGGCGCTCCGCCGTCAACACGCTCGATCACATCGCCGAGGTGCAGCGCAGGCCCTCCACTTGTCAGCCGCCGAAGCACGGCGCACAAGATGCGGTGCGCCTCGCCGGCACGATGCACGTGCTCGACGCATTCGAGGTCGGGCAACCCGAAATGTTGCATCCCATGCGTGTGCAGCCACAGGCGCTCGCCCTGCGTGACGGCGTGGTGATGAACGAACAGTGCAGCCCAGCGCTCCGCGTCCGTAGGTTCGGCGAGCGCTTGCTCGAGGTACGCGGCGCCAAAGAGCCTGATCGCGGCGGGGAGCGCCACGGCGCACGTGCCGCGCTGAAACAGCGTCGCCGCCAGCTCGACCATGTGCGCCAGCTGTGACCGCCGGTCGGCCGATCGGCTGACGAGCCTCACACCCCAACGCGCGCCGGCGACGAGGTCGTGCTCGGCCTGGGTGAGCGGTTGGCCAGGGTCTGCCAGATAGGTCGACCGCAGGTCAGATGAACATGCGACCGCGATGCCGTCGAACAGCGCGGGTCGGCTGGTCTGCACGCGCAGCATGGCCGGGGCTGGCAGTTCATCCGGGAAGACGACGACCGCTTCGAACGTGACGCTCACGCGGGTACCTCTGGCGGCGGTAGCGGCTTGCCGTGAAAGGCCCATTGTCCCGGCCCGACCGGCGCAGGCTGCTTCGCACGAGCACGCCAGGCCTCGAGCGCGTCGAGGTTGGCGATCAGGTCATCGTCGGGGTCGAAACCGAAATCCTCACCGGTCATCGCTTGCAGCGCATAGGCGGCATTACTGACCGGTCCTTGATGGATGGACGTCAGGTCGTCGACCAGGTGCGCCAACGTCAGCGGCTCGCCGGCATGATAGCGCAGGCGTCCATCGAGCTCGGCAAGCGCGGTGCGCTGCACGATCGCTCCGCGCCTGCGCGAGGCCAGCGGCGTAGCGCTGCCATCATCGCCGGCGGGATCCGCAGAGTGGAGCCCTGTGATCGTCGCCAGCGCTCGTAACGCCTCGTCGGACGGAGATGGAAAGCCGCGTGAGGTGGTGCGCTCCGCGACGGCGCATAGCGCGGGCCCCAAGGCTGGTGTACGGAGGCTCACCGCGGCGTCCATTGCGAACTCCAGCACATACCGGTTGCGGCCGCCAAGGTGTCGTGCAACGTGGGGAACCGCGGCAGGCAAGCCCAGCTCCGCGAGGTGCGAGGCCGCGGCGATGGCGTGCTCCGCATCGCGCGTGGCCGCCTCCGCGAGGAGGAATTCAACTGCGCCGTGGTCGCCGCGCAAGGCGAGCTGGAACGCGGCCGGAACCCGGAGGTCTCCCGGCCGCAACGCAGGAGGCAACCCCCGCGGGAATCCCGGCGGAAGAGGACGACGCGGCTCCGCGAGTAGTGCGCGCAGCAGCTCCGGCCGTCCCCATCGTGCGACGGCGACGATCGCTAGACGGACAACAGCATCATCATCGTCTCTGGCGGTGACCTCGTGCCATCGCTGTTCGGCAACCGCCGATGGCCGGTGGAGGAGTGCCGCAACCAGAGAGCTACGCTCGAAAGGGCGAACGCGCTCGAGCAGTCCCCATGCGTCGTCAGGCAACGGCGCGCGCTTGCCGAGCCGCCGCAACACAAGATCGTCGAGCTGGGGACCTTGCGTGGCATACGCGCGCAACAGTTGCTCCATGGCCTCTGGCCAGTGTGTCTCGACGAGCGCACGCGCGGCCGCATTGCGCCGATACGCGTCCTCGCTGGATACGGCGGCGACGAACAACGGCAATGCGTCTCGGGTTTCGTCGAGCCTGGCGACGATAGCGTGAAATCGACGGGCTGCGTTCATCCGTACCGCCACCGGGAGATCCGAGCGAAACCTTGTCTCTTCGTAAGCAGCGATCGCCGAGTCCAACAACGACGATTCAGAGAACACAGTAGACCGTCCCGAACGGGTCTAGTGGCATCCAGCCGGAGGATCCCTGTCGCGCAAGCTGGTCATGCCACTTCGCGTGCTGCACATTGGGTAGAAACACCAAGTTGTCGAGCAGGTCATCGCCGCCGATGTACAGTGGCACCTTGTGGTGGATCGCGCCCTGGATGCCGCTCAGATACAACGAGTGTAACGCGGAGGCATTTTTACTTACGTACTCCGTCACCACGTTTCGCCTACGTCCCGGAGAGCGGACTCGTGTCAGCGTCGGCTTCCTTGGTCGATCATTGAATCCGCTGGTCGCGCCCGTGTCTCCATACCCCAAGGTGGCCCAGATCGGCAGCGGCCACCTGACAGGGTGCGTACCCGGTGGGCACCGCTCTTGCGGCGTGCGGCCCCCAGGCGCCGGCTGCGGAGCCACGAGCGGCGACACCACCGGTGCCGCGCCCGGACCCGGTCGAGCCGGGGCGGGTCGGCTTCGAGGTGCAGCCGCCGTCTCGGGCGCAGCCGCCGGCTCGGGCACGAGCGAGAGCTGGGGACGCTGGGCCGGGGAGGGCTGCGGGCCAGCGGCGGGCGCCGGTTCGACCTGGAGCGCTGCACTGCCGGTCGTCGCGGCGCGCGGTCCCCGGACTGCCGTCGCGGGTGGCCTCGGCAGGATCGGAGCGCCCTCGCCACCTTGGATCACGCGCAAATCCGGCGGGCCCGCCGGCCGCGGCGCCAGCGAGCCACGCGGCACCGTCGCCGGTGCTCCTCCTTCGTCCATCGGGATCGGCTCCCCACCGCCGAAGGCCCCGGCGCCAGCCGCCGCCATCATCGCCACGATCTGCATGAAGTTCTGGCCGTGAAGATCCACCTCGAGCCCGTGGCCGAAGTGGCAACCGGGGCACTCGGCCGTCCCCATCAGCACGCGGAACCGGGTCCCGCCGAGCGACATCGCCGGGATCCGGCGGCCACGTCCCGAGTCGTACAGGTACGTATCGAAGTTGTAGCCGGCGCTCGGATCAGGCGACGTCTGCAGCAACCAACCATCGTTCTCGCGAATCATCGGACCAAGCACGCCACCGGGCGCAACGAACGCGATGGTTCGCACGTACCGTGGTCCAGATGCCGCCGCTTTCGGATTGCTAGCCGGAACCAGCGGGTCGGCCGGTTGGGGCTGAGGGAAGTCCGAGCTTGTGTGCTGCTCCGTCCCATGCGCGATCAGATCCTCGTAGTACTGGCGCTCTGCGACGGACGCAAAGCGCGCGCGAGGAAAGTTCTCGCGTACCCACTCCAGGCGTTGCAGGACGGAGCTCCAGTGCGTGCTGTGGTCGTAGCTCGCGAGCGGGATTCCATCGGGCGGTCCGAGATCGCTGCTCGCTGCTTGATCGGCCAACGCTGCGCTACCAGGCCGCGCGTCCTCGATGGCATCGGCCTGATCCTGTTCCGAGAGAAGCGCGGCGATCTCGTCGTCGGTCATGACGGTCGCCTTGGTCGCGGTCGCGGTCGCCTGTGTGTTCGACGACTCCTCGTAGCTCAGCTCGGAAGTCAGCGTGCGCTTGCCCGGAGCAGCGCTCGCCGGCGGATCATCCACAGGTTGGGTCAAGCTGCTACCACCTGGCTTCCTCTCCAGACCTCCCATGCCGCGCATGCTAGCGCTTCGAGGCCGAACGGCCAAGCTCGCCGCACAGCCGGCCAACCCGTGAGGCGATCGCGGCGAACCGGGGTGCTGAGAACGTTCACAAGTACGAGCGGGCTGTACGGTGAGAGACCTCCGGAGACGGAGACGGATCGTGAGTTCCTCATCTCCTGACGGTCGCTTGAACCGGCTTGACCGGTTCGATAACCTTCGCGCGTGCTGCCGGAGAAGGTCAGTCGCGCCGCAGTCGCGAGGGTGTTCGCGCGACTGATTCCTCTGCTGGCAAGAGACCCCCAGTCGCGGCAGTCGCGGCGACAACATCAGACGTCGATACGTCGCGAAGTGATAATGGACCGGCGCCGCCCCGCCGGTTCTCGGCCGCCTCACGGCAGGCGTGGCCGAGGCCGAGCGAGACCAGCGCCTCCGCGAATCCGCGCGCGCCGCGATCGCGGCCCGGATCAAGCCATCGTCATCGTGACTCACACGACCGGGATCGGAGTCACGGATACGGCCGTCACCGCGCGTCGGCCGGCGCGAGCGCAACGGTGAACCAGAAGGTCGCGCCGTGGCCGTCGGGGCTGGCGACGCCGATCTCGCCGCCGTGGGCATGGACGATCTCGCGCGCGATGAACAGCCCGAGCCCGGCGCCGCCGGCCGCTGCGCCGGGGACGCGGACGTACTTGTCGAAGATGGTCTGCTGGTACTCCGCCGGCACGCCGGGGCCTTCGTCGCTGACCTCGACGCGCAGCACCTCGCCCTTGGGGATCGCGCGGACCGTCACCGTGCCGCCGGCCGGGCCGTGGCGGATCGCGTTGCCGACGAGGTTCACGAGCACGAGGCCGATCCGCTCGTGGTCGGCCGTGATCTTGGGCGTGTCGGGCAGGAGCTCCGAGCGCAGCTGGACCTCGCGCGCCGCGGCGGCCGATCGCTGGGCCTCGAGCGCCTCCTGGACGAGCGCTTCGGGATCGTGCTCGCCGAGCCGGAGCTCGATCCGGTCGGCCTGGATGCGCGACAGATCGAGCAGCTCGTCGACGATCGCCTGCAGTCGATCGCAGTCCTCGCGCGCCGCGAACACCAGGTCGCCCTGCTTGGCGGTGAGCGGGCCGACGGCCTCTTCGGCGAGCAGGTGCACGGCCATGCGCAGCGAGGTCAGCGGGGTGCGGAGCTCGTGCGCCACGGTCGCGACGACGTCGTTGCGCAGCTCCTCGAACCGGTGCAGCCGGGTGACGTCCTGGAACACCAGCGTCGCGCCGGCGACGTCGCCTTCCTCGGCGTAGAGCGGGGCGGCCCGCGGCAAGAGCAGCCGCTCGCCGTCGCCGGTGGCGAGCTTGATCGCCTCGTCGAGGCCCTTCGGGAGGTAGGCACCGTGCCCGGCGGCGACGTGCTGGCGCATCCGCTCGACGATGCCGCGGATCGCCGGATCGAGCCTGGCGAGCGCGCCGGCGCCGGCGTCGGCGTGGACCTTGAACATCGCCTCGGCGGCCTGGTTGGCGTGGCGCAGCTCGCCGTCGAGCGCGACGACGAGCACCGGATCGGGCAGGCTGTCGATCGTCGCCTGCGCCGCGAGCTGGGCCTCGAGCAGCTCGCCGAGCGAGCTCTGCCGGTACTTCTGGATCCGCTCGGCCATCGTGTTGAGCTCGCGGGCGAGCGCGCCGATCTCGTCGCCGCTGTCGACCCGCGCGCGCACCGCGACGTCGCCCTCGCCGAGCCGGCGCGCGGTCTGCCCGAGCACGCCGAGCGGACGCAGCACGCGCGAGGTCATGATCGACGAGGCGATGAGGCCGAGCACGAGGCCGGCGATCGAGACCCCCACGAGCAGCGTGTCCCACTCGCCGGCGAGCCGCTGCGCGCGATCGCTCTTGCCGATCATCGCGTCCTCGTTGAGCGCGAGGATCACGTCGGCCGCGTCCTTGACGGCGAGGAACGCGGGCAACAGCTGCGTGAAGTAGCGCTCGTCGAGCCCGGTCGCGCCGGGCGCGTTGCGGACGGAGGCGATCGCGGTGCGATAGCGGGTCCACGCGGCGCGCAGCCGGGCCGTCGCGTCGTGCTCTCCGGGTTCGGTGATGTTGGCCTCTTGCACGCCGAGCTCGCCCTCGAACCGCGGCGCGTGGGTGTCGATCTGCTCGAGCCCGCGCGCGGTGCGGCCGATGACCGTGAACACGACGCCGCTGTCGATCCGCTCGGCGGCCTCCTTCATCCGCTCGGCGGCGAGCACCGAGCGGTAGTTGTCCTTGAGGATGTCCTCGGAGCCGCGGGCGAGCGCGCGCGTCACCACGCTGCCGGCGATGATCGTGACGCCCAGCGCGACGACCAGCGGGAGCTGGGCGAGCAAGAGCTTGGTGCGGAGCTTCACGCGCGGTCCTCGTCGCTGCCGCCGCCGACCGCCACGATGTGGACGTCGAGATCGCGGGCCTCCTGGTACAGCCGGAGCGGCACCGCGCGGCCGAGCAGCTGCCGCCACCACGGCCGGTGCGAGCGGCCGATCACGAGGTGGCCGACGCCGTGCGAGCGCGCGAAGTCGATCAGCGCCGCGGCGGGATCGCGCGCCGTGAGCCGGACGACCTCGGCGCCGAGCTCGCGGGCGAGCGCGATGTTGCCGAGCAGGTGGCGCTGCGCCTCGGCGTCGATCCGGTCGGGCGCCTCCTTCGGCGTCTCGACGTAGACCACGAACCAGTCGCCGGACAGTCGCCCCGCCATCCGCGAGCCCTTGCGCAGCAGCGCCTCGGCGTGCGGCGGGTAGGACGACATGCACACCATCACGCGGCCGTGCGCGGCGCGAACGTCGCCGCTGGCCGTCCGTGCCTTGGTCTCGCTCTGGCGCTCGACGCTCTCGGCCACCTCGCGCAGCGCGAGCTCGCGCAGGGTCATCAGGTTGCCGTCCTTGAAGAAGTGCTCGAGCGCCCAGCCGACCTTGTCGGGCGCGTAGATCTTGCCGGCCTTGAGCCGCTCGAGCAGATCCTCGACGGCGAGATCGAGGTTGACGACCTGCACGGCCTCCTTGACGAAGCGATCGGGGACGGTCTCGCGGATCGCCACGCCGGACGCCTCCTCGACCACGTTCTTGAGCGACTCGAGGTGCTGGATGTTGAGCGCGCCGATCACGTTGATCCCGGCGGCGAGGAGGTCGAGCACGTCCTGGTAGCGCTTCTTGTTCTTGCTGCCCGGCGCGTTGGTGTGCGGGATCTCGTCGACGACGCAGACCTCGGGCTTGCGGGCGAGGATCGCATCGAGATCCATCTCCTCGACGGTCACGCCGCGGTACTCGACCTTGCGGCGCGGCACCACCTCGAGCCCGGCGATCAGCGACTCGGTCTCGGCGCGGCCGTGGGACTCGACGAAGCCGAGCACGACGTCGACGCCGCGCTTGCCGAGCGCGCGCGCCTCCTCGAGCATCCGGTAGGTCTTGCCGACCCCGGCCGCGAACCCGATGTAGAGCTTGAGCCCGCCGCGCCGGGTGCGCTGCACCAGCTCGAGGAAGTCCTCCGCGCGTCGGCTCACGGTCACTTCGGCATCGTAGCGCCGTCCGCGGCGACGTGCCCGGGGCGGCCGGAAGGGCGCCCGAACTTGCGGTCGAGCGCGAGGTTCACCGCGAGCACGTTGACGCGCGGCTCGCCGAGGAAGCCGAGCTCGCGGCCCTCGGTGTGCTCGGCGATCACCGCCTGGACGCGCTCGGCGGCGACGCCGCGCGCCCGGGCGATCCGCGGCGCCTGCAGCATCGCGGTGTCGGGCGAGACGTGCGGATCGAGGCCGCTCGCCGAGCGGGTGACCGCGTCGGCCGGCACGTCGGTGCCGGCGGCCAGGCCGTTGTCGGCGCGGAACGCCGCGGCGAGATCCTTGGCGCCCGTGAACGACTCGTCGGTGTCCTTGGTCGCCGGATCGTCGGGCTGGCCGTCGCGCAGCTTCTTCGACGTCGTGCCGAGGTTGGTGCCGCCGGAGTTGCTCGCGTCGTACGCGTTGGCCGACGGCCGCGGCCGGACGTAGGCCGCGTCGGCGAAGCCCTGGCCGATCAGCTCGGAGCCGACCTCGTGGCCCTTGTCGTCGACGACGATCGAGCCGTTGGCGCGGCCCGGGAACACGACCTGCGCGAGGCCGGTGACGACGAGCGGATAGAGGAGGCCCGTCAGCACGAGGGTGACGAGCGTGGCGCGGAGCGCGACGACGATGGTGTTCATGTGGCCCCCAGGGCGGCGAGCAAGAGGTCGATCAGCTTGATCCCGACGAACGGCGCCACGATGCCGCCGGCGCCGTAGATCAGGAGCGAGCGCCGCAGGATCGCGGCCGCCCCGAGCGGGCGGTACTTGACCCCGCGCAGCGCGAGCGGGATGAGCAGGATGATGATGATCGCGTTGAAGATCACCGCGGACAGGATCGCCGACTGCCGCGACGCGAGGTTCATGATGTTGAGCGGCGCGAGCTCGGGATAGACGCCCATGAACATCGCCGGCAGGATCGCGAAGTACTTCGCGACGTCGTTGGCGATCGAGAACGTGGTGAGTGAGCCCCGGGTCATGAGCAGCTGCTTGCCGACCTCGACGATCTCCAGGAGCTTGGTCGGATCGGAGTCGAGGTCGACCATGTTGCCGGCCTCCTTCGCGGCCTGCGTGCCGGTGTTCATCGCGACGCCGACGTCGGCCTGGGCGAGCGCGGGCGCGTCGTTGGTGCCGTCCCCGGTCATCGCGACCAGCTTGCCCTTGGCCTGCTCGTCCTTGATGAGGCGCATCTTGGTCTCGGGCGTCGCCTCGGCCAGGAAGTCGTCGACGCCGGCCTCGGCGGCGATCGCCTTGGCGGTGCGCGGGTTGTCGCCGGTGATCATCACGGTGCGGATGCCCATCGCGCGGAACCGCACGAATCGCTCGCGGATGCCCTGCTTGACGATGTCCTTCAGGTGGATGATGCCGAGCACGCGCGTGCCGTCGCTGACCGCCAGCGGGGTGCCGCCGGAGTCGCCGATCTTGCCGGCGGCGTCGCGGACGTCGGCGGGCATACCGCCCGCGTGGGTCGCGACCGCGTCGACCGCGCCCTTGCGGATCTGGCGGTGGCCGAGGTCCAGGCCGCTCATCCGGGTCTGCGCGGTGAACTTGACGAACGTCGCGTCCCCGAGCGCGGAGACCGCGGCGGCCTCGCGCGGCGGGATGCCATACTTGTCCTTGACCAGCGTGACGATCGAGCGGCCCTCGGGCGTCTCGTCGGCGAGGCTCGACAGCATCGCGACCTCGGCGAGCTCCTCGATCCGCACGCCGGCGGCCGGGATCAACTCGCTCGCCATCCGGTTGCCGTACGTGATCGTCCCGGTCTTGTCGAGCAGGAGCACGTCGACGTCACCGGCGGCCTCGACCGCGCGGCCGCTCATCGCGATCACGTTCTTGCGCATCAGCCGGTCCATGCCGGCGATCCCGATCGCCGACAGGAGGCCGCCGATCGTGGTCGGGATCAGGCACACCAGGAGCGCCACGATCACCGTCGCGGTCAGGTGGACGCCCGAGTAGATGCCGAGCGGCACCAGCGTGACGCACGCGAACAGGAACACGATCGTGAGGCCGACCAGGAGGATGTGCAGCGCGATCTCGTTCGGCGTCTTCTGGCGCGACGCGCCCTCGACGAGCGAGATCATCCGATCGAGGAACGACTCGCCGGGGTTGGCGCCGATCGCGACGATGATGCGATCCGACAGCACCTTGGTGCCGCCGGTCACGCTCGACCGGTCGCCGCCGGACTCGCGGATCACCGGGGCCGATTCGCCGGTGATCGCCGACTCGTCGACCGAGGCGATGCCCTCGACGATCTCGCCGTCGCCGGGGATCAGCTGGCCCGCCTCGACGACGACCAGGTCGCCCTTGCGCAGCTGCGAGGCCGGGATGACCTCGGGGAGGGGGTTGCCTTCGACGATCCGGCGGGCGACGGTCTCCTGCCGCATCTTGCGCAGCGTGTCGGCCTGGGCCTTGCCGCGGCCCTCGGCGACCGCCTCGGCGAAGTTCGCGAACACGACGGTGAACCACAGCCACAGCGTGACCGCGGCGGTGAACCACAGCGGGGCCGCAGCCGCGGGCGCCGCGACGAGATCGCGGACCAGGAGCACGGTCGTGAGCAGCGAGCCGATCGCCACCACGAACATCACCGGGTTCTTGTACAGGATCCGCGGATCGAGCTTGCCGAAGCTGTCCTTGACCGCCGCACGGACGATCGTGGGATCGAACATCGAGACCTTGGCCTTGGTATGCTTCGCCATGTCATCTAGCCCATTCGCTCGCCGAGCCGCGCTCCGCTGCTCCGCACTCGCTCGCTCATAAGACCTCGCCGTGCAGGGCCTGGAAGTGCTCGACGACCGGCCCCAGCGACAGCGCCGGAAAGAACGTGAGCGCACCGACGATCAGGATCACCGCGACGAGCAGCGCGGTGAACAGCCACCCGTTGGTCGGGAACGTGCCCGGCCCGGGCAGCACGGTCTTCTTGTTGAGCATCGCGCCGGCGATCGCCAGCGCGGGGATGATCATGAAGAACCGCCCCGCCAGCATGGTCAGGCCGAGGACGATGTTCCACCAGTCGGTGTTGGCGGACAGGCCGGCGAACGCCGAGCCGTTGTTGCCGGCGCCGCTGGTGAACGCATACAGCATCTCGGACAGCCCGTGCGGCCCGGCGTTATTGAGCGACGATGTGCCCAAGGCCGCGACCGACGCCCACGCGGTGAACCCGAGGATGATCAGCGGGAACACCAGGACGTAGAGCATCGCGAGCTTCATCTCGCGGCCCTCGATCTTCTTGCCGAGGTACTCCGGGGTTCGCCCGACCATCAGGCCGGCGATGAACACGGTGAGCACCACCATCATGAGGATCCCGTAGAGGCCCGCGCCGACGCCGCCGAAGATCACCTCGCCGAGCTGGATGTTGACCAGCGGCACCATCCCGCCCAGCGGCGTGAAGCTGTCGTGCATCGCGTTGACCGCGCCGCACGAGGCGTCGGTCGTCACCGTCGCGAACAGCGCCGAGCTGGGGATGCCGAACCGGACCTCCTTGCCTTCCATGTTGCCGGGCGCCGACGCGACCGTCAGATCATGCAGCGCCGCGTTCGGGTGCGACTCGGCCCAGTACGCCGTGGCCACGCCGGCGAAGAACAGGACCGACATCGCGGCGAACAGCACCCAGCCCTGCTTCTGGTCGCGCGCCATCCGCCCGTACGTGTAGGTGAGGCCCGCGGAGATCGCGAAGATCAGCACCATCTCGAGGAAGTTGGTGACCGCGCTCGGGTTCTCGAACGGGTGCGCGCTGTTGGCGTTGAAGAACCCGCCGCCGTTGGTGCCCAGCTCCTTGATCGCTTCTTGCGACGCCACCGGGCCCATCGCGATCACCTGCCTGGCGCCCTCGACCGTGGTGACCTCGTGGTACGCGGCGAGGTTCTGGATCACGCCCTGCGAGACCAGCACGAGCGCGACGACGACACAGACCGGCAACAGCACGTAGACGATGCCGCGGATCAGATCGACGTAGAAGTTGCCCACGCCCCTGGCACCTTCGGGGCCGGGCCGCCGGGTCAGGCCGCGCGCGATGACGAGCGCGACGCCGATGCCGACCGCGGTCGAGGTGAAGTTATGCCAGGCCAGGCCTACCATCTCGGTTGCGTAGCTCATCGTCGTCTCGGGGACGTACGACTGCCAGTTGGTGTTGGTCGTGAAGCTCGCCGCGGTGTTCCACGCGAGCGGCCCCGGAACGCCGGCGAGGTGCTGCGGGTTCCACGGCAGCGAGCCCTGCGCGCGCTGGATGAGGTAGGTCACGATGACGCCCAGCGCGCTGAACACCAGCATCGACACGGCATACTGGACCCACGTCTGGTCACGCCTTTCGGCGGGCTCCTTGAGGCCGCAGAGCCGCAAGAGCCCGCGCTCGATCCGTCCGAGCGTGCGCGGTAGCGGCTGCTTGTCGCCCTCGAACACGCGGAACATGTAGACGCCGAGGGGCCTGGTGATCGCGAGGATCACCCCGAAGAACACGATGATCTGTAGCCAGCCGTGGAACGTCATCAGAAGCGCTCCGGCTGGAGGAGGGCGTAGACCAGGTACCCGGTGACGATCACCGCGACGATGAGCCCGAGCAGGTATTCGGTGGCCATGGTCAGATCCGATCGAGTCCGCGCGTGTACGCGACGGAGATGGCGAAGAACAGGGCGGTGACGAGGAGGAAGAGGAAGTCGGTCATGGGTTGACCTCCACGGGTGACGCCGAGCGTGGCGGTGTCTTGGGGCTTGCGTTGAGCCGATCAGCCGCCGGTGCGGTGGTCGGGGCCGCCCAGGTGGGTGATGCGGTTCGATCGGCCCTGCGCTGTGCGCCGGCGCTCGCGGACGCACGCAGGATCGCCCCGGTTGCGGCGACGCGCGATGGCTGCATACCCGCTTTGGGTGCACGGGCTGTACCACGCACAACAGGTCGATTCGCAAGGCCGCGAGGTCGCACGAACGGGCATTTCGCCCGATCGACCGCGGATCACGCACGCTCGACGGTGACCGGCAGGGCCCCGCTCGACGCAGATCGGCGCCGAGCGGAGTCATGCAAAACGCCCTCATGCGAAGACCTGGAGGCGGCTCTTCCTGTCGGGGATCTTCGCCAGTCATCGTCGAAGTCACCGCTTGCCCGGAGCGCGCGCAAACCGCATGAGTTGCTCGGCGCCAGCACGGACCGGCGATCGGCACGCGCCGTCGCGACGCGGGGTCACCTACGAGGGTAAATTACGTCACATGAAGGTGACGCTGCTCGGGCATGCCTCCGTGTTCGTCGAGCTGAAGGCGGTGCGATGCCTCATGGATCCGGTGTTCCACGACCCGTTCGAGGACACCGCCGTGGTGTCGTGCCCGCGCCGCACGATCGCGCTCGACGCCATCCCGCCGATCGATCTGCTCGTGATCTCGCACGCCCACCTCGATCACTTCGACATCCCGTCGCTCGCGCACATCGCCGGGCAGTCGGCAAGCTGCGACGTGGTGTGCCCGAAGGACCACACGATCGTCTATGCCCTCGAGCAGCTCGGGTTCACGAAGATCCATCCGGAGGAGCCGCGCAAGCACTTCCGGTTCGGGGGCTACGAGCTGCTCACGACGCCCTCCAACGTCAATAACGTCGTCGAGATGGGCATCGTGTTCAAGGATCCCTCGGGCACGTTCTGGAATCAGGTCGACACGGTGATCGCGCCCGACACCGTCACCAGCACGCTCGCCCAGGCCGGCCCCATCGATCTGCTGTTCGCGATGTACGCGAGCCAGAACTTCGACTTCTTCGCGAGCCGCGGGACGGGCTTTCCGCACCGGATGCACGCGATGAACCTCGGCAACGTGATGGCCATCAAGCCGCGCATGACCGTCCCCGGCTCGGCGGGGTTTCGGTTCGGCGGGACCGGCATGGAGTGGTGCAACGCGTTCCTGTTTCCGATGACGCGCGAGCGCTTCGTCGAGGATCTCGCCCGCGCCGCGCCGCAGCTCGGCACGCGGCTCGCCAACCCGGGAGACGTGTTCGAGATCGAGGGCGGGGTCGTGACCCACCGCGTGGCCGCGTCGCCGATCGCGAAGATGATCGAGGACGATACCCACCTGCTCCGGTTCGACCCGACCGCGCCGATCCCGCCGCTCCAGGATCCCAACCCGGCAGGGTTGTCGACCCAGAAGCTGCGCGAGGGGGTCGAGGCGTGCCTCGAGGGCTTCGTGCGGTTCGTGCGCGATGCGTGCGATCCGGGCGGGCCGGCCGATCCGGTCGTCGAGGAGTATCGCCGGCTGAACGCCACCTATGCCGTGGGGGTCGTTTTCGGAGACGATCGGGAGCAATGGGTCCACCTGATGCTCGGCCCGGACGCGCCGCGCGTCACCCGGGCGGAGGGCCGCTGCGCGCCGGCAGATGCCGGACATCGCATCGTGGCCTCCGCGCTCACGGCGTGGGCCGCGCGCGAGAAGAGCTACTTCTACCTGCGCGCGTTTTCCCGGCAGTGGAGCACGCTGTACGCGCTGTCCGTGGAGGGCGGCCAGGCCGTGGTCGAGCCGAAGCAACCGCAGGATCTGCTCGCGTACTACTTGCTGCGCAAGGCGACCGGGGCCGAGCTCGCGGTCAAGCAGTGGCTCGATCACCAGCTGGCGCCGTACCGGCGCGCCCGCTGACGCGAACCCGCGGCGCGTGAATGCGCATCCGGTGCAGCCGGTGGCGAGGCGGCGCAAGGCCTGCGCGTTTCGTCGTGGCGAATCCTCGCAGCGCGACGCCAAAGCGTGGCCTGCTCGTCGGCGCGGTCCATGCAAAAGCCTCGGGCATGTCGTTTCCACTGGACGTCAGGTTTCGAGACATGGCCCCCTCGGCGTCGCTCGAGAGCTTCGCGCAGCGCTGGGCCGCCAAGCTCACGCGCGTCTACGACCGGATCGAGCACGGCGAGGTGATGATCGAGCGCCCGCACCAGCATCATCACCAGGGCCAGCGGATCCACGTGCGCGTGACGCTGGGCGTCCCGGGCCCCGATATCGTGGTGAGCCACGAGCAAGCGCAGGGCGGCGCGCACGAGGACGCCTACGTCGCGGTTCGCGATGCGTTCCGCGCCGCGCGCCGCCAGCTCGAGGGGCGTGTCCACCGCCAGCGCCACGAGGATCACGACCTGATGCGCCCGTGAGCCTCGGCGTCGCGCTTCGCCGTGACCGTGCGTGAGATCAGAAAGCGCCGGATCACGACGAGCCGTCCGCTGCGCGCGCGCGTGGGGGTTCCCCTGAGTCGCCGGCCTGCCCCGACGGCTCCCGCGCCAGCGCTTGTTTTCGCCGGTCGCTGGGTTTAGGGTCGCGTGACACCACCCCCCCGAAGGACCAGCCGATGCTCACGCATACGTTCAGCTACGAAGCCACGCTCGCCGATTCGCTCAAGGTCGGATGGCAAGTCAATGATCTGATCGGGCCCGATAAGCGCCTCGATTTCTCGAAGCCGTTTCTCCCGGAGTTGCTGGCGGGCGTGCGTGGGCTGTCGTCGTTGAGCGACCGAGAGAAGCTCCTGCTCAACCAGATTCGTGGCAACAGCTACCTGTACATCTTCGGGTTCGTCGAGGAGTTCATCCTGCCGTTCGTGCTCGACCAGGCCCGGGCGGCGACCCCCGGCGGCGACGAGCACGAGGTGCGCGCGCTGGCCACGTTCGCCGAAGAAGAGGCCAAGCACATCCACCTGTTCCGGCGCTTCACCGAGGAGTTCACGGCGGGCTTCCACACCAAGTGCGGCGTGATCGGCCCCGCGGCCGATGTCGCGAAGGTGGTGCTCTCGCACAGCCAGCTCGGCATCGCGATCTTGACGCTGCACATCGAGTGGATGACCCAGGCGCACTACCTCGACAGCGTCAAGGATGATCAGGATCTCGATCCGCAGTTCAAGAGCCTGTTGCGTCACCACTGGATGGAGGAGTCGCAGCACGCCAAGCTCGACACGCTGCTCGTCGACAAGCTCGCGAGCGCCGGCGGGAAAGAGGTGATCGCCAAGGGGATCGCAGACTACGCCGCGCTCGGCGGCGCGATCGACGGCCTCCTGCAGAAGCAGGTCGAGATGGACCTCGAGGCGTTCGAGGCCGCCAGCGGCCGCAAGCTCGCGAGCAACGAGCGCCAGGAGATCACGACGGCGCAGCTCCGCGCGTACCGCTACACCTTCCTGGTCTCCGGCCTGCTCCACAAGAACTTCATGACCACCATGGAGCAGCTGAGCCCCGGCGTCGGCGAGAACCTGCGCGCGATGGCCACGTCGCTGTCCTGAGCGACGAGCCAGGGCACGAGCCGCTGGGGCCTGTTCGTGGTCCCAGCCGGTCGTGGCGAGGCGGGCGCGGGCGCGAAGGAAATCGCGATGATGTGACCTGCGCGAAGAACGGCATTGCCAGGCTCGTCGCGACCGCCTAGACTCCGCGTATCGTGTTTGAGTCCGCGCGTATCACGACGACCACGACCACCGCCGCTTGCGGGCTGGTGGTCGTGCGCGCTGGCTGACCACCACCAGGCACGACCAACGCCCCGCCACCTGGCCGGGCGTTGTTGTGTTGTCGCACATCGCCCGTCCTCTGGCCCTGCCCATGGAGACGACGATGCTGGCTCACGAAGAATCACCGATTGAACATGCCGCCGAACCGGGCGCGGAGATGCTCCCGCCCGACGATCACCGCGCCCTGATCGCGCGCCTCGATCTTTGCCACTTCCAGGACGAGGCTCCCGCGATGGTGTTCTGGCACCCGCGCGGCTTTACGCTGTACCGCCTGCTCGAGGACGCCGTGCGCGAACAGGTGGCCGCCGGCGGCTATCGCGAGGTGCGGACTCCGCAGCTCCTGCGGCGGCCGGTCTGGGAGCGCAGCGGCCACTGGGGCAAGTTTCACGAGGCGATGTTCGCGCTCGGCGCGGGCGCCGAGGAGGCGGCGCTCAAGCCGGTCAGCTGTCCCGGGCACATCCAGCTCGTGCGCCGCCTGGCGCCGTCGTGGCGCGACCTGCCGATCCGCTTCGCGGAGCTGGGGCTGGTGCACCGCGATGAACCGAGCGGCACCCTGCATGGCCTGATGCGGCTGCGCCAGTTCACCCAGGACGACGGCCACATCTTCTGTACCGGCGAGCAGGTCGCCGGGGAGGTCGAGCGGTTCTGCCGCGAGCTGCCGGCGTTCTACCGGCGGTTTGGCTTCGAGGACGTCTCGGTGGCGCTGTCGCTGCGACCGGACCACCGGCTTGGCGAGGATGCGTGGTGGGATCGCGCCGAGCGCGAGCTCGCCGAGATCGTGGCCGGGCTCGGGCTGCCGTGCGCGGTGCAGCCCGGCGCTGGCGCGATCTACGGCCCGAAGCTCGAGTTCGTGCTGCGCGACCGCCGCGGCCGACCCTGGCAGTGTGGGACCATCCAGCTCGACTTCGTGATGCCCCAGCGCTTCGACGTGCGCTACGTCGATGCCGGCGGGCAGCGCCGCCATGTCGTGATGCTGCATCGCGCGCTGTTCGGCTCGATCGAGCGCTTCCTGGGCGTCCTCCTGGAGCACCACGGCGCCGCGCTGCCGCCGTGGCTGGCTCCCGAGCAGGTCGCGGTCGTTCCGGTCACCGCGCGCCACCGCGGGCGCGCGGCGGACGTCCTGGCCCAGCTGGGGAGCGCCGGGCTCCGCGGCCGGCTCGACGCCGACGACGGAACGCTGTCGCGGCGGATCGCACGGGCGCACCACGACGGCGTGCCCTTCGTGGTGGTCATCGGCGACCGCGAGGTGGCGGGCGAGGCGCTGGCGATCCGCGCGCGCGACGGCCGGTGGACCGCGCCGGCGAGCGAGGCGATCGCCGAGCTGGTGCGCCGCTGTGGTGACCGCGGCCGG
>JAUKWE010004447.1:0-33275 GCA_032356425.1 Cumathamnion decipiens | reverse complement strand
GATGGCAGCGCGACCGGCAGCTCGCGCGCGAGGTCGATCACCCGCTGCGCGCCCTCCCAGGTGTCGCGGCACGCCGGGCACGCGGCGAGGTGCGCGGCGAGCGGCGGCTCGGCGCCAGCGGTGACCGCCCGCGCGAGGTCGATGTCACTCGGGCACGTCATCGCGTCGCCTTCTCGATCGCGGCCCGCATGGCCTTGCGGGCGGTGTGCAACCGGCGCCACAGCGTGCCTTCCGGAACCTCGAGCACGCGCGCGACCTCCACGCCCGGCACCTGCTCCAGATCGCACAGGATGAACGCGATCTGCTGATCGCGCGGCAGCCCGGCCAGCGCCTCGGCGACCCGGGCGAGCAGCTTGCGGCGCTCGACCTGCGCGTCGAGCAGCTCGGGCGCGCCGGTCATCCCCTCGAGGTAACGCGCTTGATGGACGCGGCGGCGGCGCTCGGCGCGCAGCGTGTGGCGCGCGACGTTGGCGGCGACGCCCAGGATCCAGGTCTTCACCGACGAGGTGCCGCGAAACGAAGCCGCCGCGCGGCGGATCTCGAGGAACGTGGCCTGGACCAGATCGTCGCGCGCGAGGTCGTCGGTCATCGGCAAGCGCCCGGCGAACCGGTAGACCGCGGCGTGAAACCGGTCGAACAGCGCCCCCAGCGCGGGCGCATCGCCGGTGCCGCACGCCGCCAGGAGCGCCTCGTCGGACATCTCGGCGATGTCACCGCTGATCCGGCGCAACGGGACGAGCTTGGCGGTCACAAGGCTCCGTAACGCACGCCGACGGCGAACCGCACCATCGCGCGGGGCTCGTCGGGAAACACCACGGTGGGATCCGGGACGTCGGTGCCGTGGGTCTCCATCGAGGTCGCCTGGGTCAGCGCGCCGGTGGTGACCAGATCGAGCGCGAGGTGCGCGCTCACGGGGATCGAGAACGCGACGTGGACCTCGGCGCGCGGGCCGCCGATCTCGATCCCCATCTTCTCGCCGTCGCCGTGGTGGCGCGTGAACATGGTGCCGTACCCGGCGGCGAACCCCGGCGTCAGGCGGGTGCGGCCGAGCGCGATCGGCACGTCGATGCCGGCGTACACCTCGGCGCCGTTGCGCGCGAAGCCCTCCCAGCTCGCGGGCTGCGAGATCACCTTGCCGCCGTGCACGCGCGCCGCGGCACAGATCGGACCGAGCATGATGCAGGCCTCGAGCTGCATGCCCTCCCACACCGTCCCGTCGCTCGCGACCGAGGTCTCCTCGGCCGCGAACAGCTGGATGCCGCTCGCGGCCGGCGGCGACACGACGATCACGGCGGGCCCGGCGACGCCCTCGACCGGGGGGACCGTGCGCGTCGCGAGCAGCGGCGCCGCGACGTCGTCGCGCGTCCACGACTCGATCACGGTGGCGGCGGTCGCGATCTCGCCGACCGAGCGCTCGATCGGGACGCCATCGGGGCCATCGATGCCCACCACGAGCAGGGGGCCGCGCCGCTCGACCCGCGCACGCACCACCGGACAGCGCGGCGTCTCGCGGGTGATCCCGCGCGCCCCCAGCAACTCCTGAACGGCGCCGACCAGCGCGTCGTCTCCCGTCAGCGCGACGGCCGGCGCACATGGCTCCGCCCGCGCGACCTGCACGGTGACCAGCACCAGGAAGACGAGGAAGCGAAGCATGGTAACGGTATATGATGGGTGGCCAGGCGCCCCTGGATCCTTCGCCGAAAAGACCTCCCTGACAAGCGCGACAAATAGCGAAGGAATTCAGCGGCACCGGGCACAACCACACGACCTCATGTGGCGTTCAGCCATCCTCCTGGCGTGCTGTGTCGGGCTGCCCCGCGCCAGCCGAGCCGACGACGGTGCGCTGCTCACCGACGACACGTGGCGCTACCACTCGACCGGCGAGCTCGCGATCGACGGCGGGCTCGTGCTCGGGTTTCCGGCGGCGCTCCCGACCGGGCTCGCGAAGGGCGTCGGCGCCGGCGTGACGACCGGGCGGCAGCTGGCGTGGGGGGCACGCGCGTCGTGGGTCACGACGACCGAGTCGTCGCTCCCGTGGACGGTGACCCAGAGCGATCTGCGGCTCCGGATCACCGGCGCGCTGCAGCGCGCGGCAGGCCGCGGCACGATCGGGCTCCGGCTCGGGCTCGGCGGCACGCTCGTGCACGAGTCGCGGGTCAGGAACCAGGGCATGCGCGCCGGGCTGACGGGTAGCGACCTGGAGACCTCGGCGCTCTCGATGCTCCCCGCCGGGGACCTCGACGCCGTCGTCGCGCTCCACGTGGCCGGACCGTGGCTCCTGGTGACCAGCGGCGGGCCCTCGGTCGACGTGCTCGATGGCAAGCTCCACGCCGGGTGGAGCGCACAACTGGGAGTCGCATGGCAGCCATGATCCGTGCCGTGATCGTCCTCATGCTCGGGCTCATGCCCGGCGCGTTCGTCGGGCTGTCCGGAGGCTGCGACAACCTGTCGGGCTTCGGCGGCGCCGTCCCACCGCTCGTGACCGTCCAGGTCTCCGTCACCGGCGACCTCGCCAGCGTGCAGGTCCCGGGGCCCGGAAAGCCCGCGCTGCGGGTCGCGCTCGTGTGGGGCGCGCAGTGGCTGACCGAGCCGCTGTGCATCCTGCCGCCCGACGACACCAGCGTCGCGACGCTGGTCGCCGCGGGGTGCCGTGATCCGTTCGGCTTCGTGCCCGATCGCGTTGCCATGAACGTGCCGCTCGAACCGGACGGCTCGGCGACGCTCGCGCTGTTCGATCTGCCTGCCGGCGACGTGATGGTCGGCGATGTCACGGCGCGCGTCGCCTACGGCAGCCTGGTCGTCTACGACGATCGCGATGGCGACGGCACGCTGACGTTCGGCAGCGCGAATCGCCTCGGTGGCCGCGACAACGGGCCGCCCGACATGCAGCCGATGACAACGGTCGACGTCGTCTACGGCGCCTCGTTCGCCTCGATGACCGAGCCGGACACCCGGCTGGCGTTCCGCGAGGGCGGCTTCAACCAGGCGGCCGCGTTCTATCCGCGCAGCGGCTGCGGCGATCCGCTGCCGAGCTTCTCGATCGTCTCGGCCGGCGGGTTCACCGCGCAAGCCGCGATCGCCGCGGAGCTCGCCGGCCGGCTCCCGCCGGAGGATCCCACGACGTGCGCCGAGGCCTCGACCGAGGCGCCGGTGTCGGTCGCGTTCCGGGCGCCCGCCGGGCTGCGCGAGCTCGCGTGCGTGGAGCGCCGGACCGACAGCAGCATTCGCTATCGCGAGCCGCCCGCCGACCAGCCGGATCTGACGAACCGCACGCTCGCCTGCGCCAAGGTCCCCGACTTCGGCAGCGGCAAGGCCAACGGCATGATCCAGCTGGCGATCTCGGGCCGCTCGGACGACTCGTGCGTCGGGCTCACGCACTACGTGCTGCGCGGCTGCCGCAACGACGCGCTGTGCGCGCTGCCGGCGTGGGACATCACCGCCACCCCGCCGTCGTGGTGGCCCTGCCCGGTCCCGGCGGTGAAGTGACCGAGCACGGCCACGAGCGCCGGACCGCGCCTCGGCGAGCGAACGGCGTACCCGACGCGCTGCGTGTGAGCCTGACGATCGCGGCCCTGGCGGTCGCGTCGAGCGCGCGCGCCGACGAGCCCCCACCAGCGGAGGCCCCCCCGACGACGCCCGCAACACCGGCCACGCCCGTGACGCCCGCCGCGCCAACGCCCGCCGCGCCCGCGCCCGCCGCGCCCGCGCCCGCCAAGCACGAGGAGGACGGCGACGGCGAGCCGCGGCTGTCGCTGCCGACCCAGGCCGACCGGGTGGCGTGGCAGAACAGCGGGTTCCGGCTCGGCCTCGGCGTGGTGTACGGCCGGCTGGTCGGCCTGCGCGGCGCGCCGAGCGGGCGGCTGATCGGCCCGACGATCCGGGTCGGGCTCAGGCTCGACGAGGGCTGGTCGATCCTCGCGTCGTTCCAGTACGCGTCCGCCTCGACGCGTGGCGGGTTGTCGGGCCTCCGGTTCGCCGGCACGATCGACCCGACGTGGCACGTGACGCCGAGCCTTGGCCTCGCGGTCGGGTTCGGGTTCGGTGGGATCGTCGAGGGCCGCACCGGCCGCAAGGACGCCGAGCCGCTGCCCAGCACGATCGACACGTCGTATACGTTCCCCAGCGCGCGCACCCCGGTCGCGAGCTGCAGCGGCGTGGGCGCCGCCGGCCTCGTACGGGTCGAGTGGACCTACGTGCTGGGGCCGCGGGCGCAGACCGGCGTCTCGCTCGAGGTCGTCGGGCAGTGGACCGGGTGCGTCGACGACACCAACCGCGTCGAGCCCGATACCGGCGTCGCGATCGTGCGCCGCCAGTGGTGGCCGCACACCGGCGCCACGCTCGGGTGGGGGATCACGTGGCGATGACCCGACGGCGCGCGCGGGGCTTGCTGGCCAGCGCGCTGGTCGCCGGCACCTGCCTGCCGGCGCTGGTCCCACGTGCGTTCGCGCAGCCGGCGCCCGGTGATGCCGGGGTCGCCGCTCCGGGCGACGCCCCGGCGAATCCGCCGCCGGGCCCTCCGAACGACGCGCCCGCCGTCGCCGGTGCCGGATCTGCGGCCAGCCCGGGCCCGACATTTGAGCCCCCGCACGCGCGCGGCGCGACCGACGTGCCGTACCCGGCGGACGCGCCGGCCCACACCGATCCGATCATCGTCACCGTGAAGCTGACGGTCGACGCGACCGGCGCCGTGCAGAAGATCGATCAGATCACGCCGCCGCAGCCGGTGTTCGACGACGCGGTCCAGGCGGCGGCCAGGGCCTTTCAGTTCGAGCCGGCGACCTACGGCGGCAAGCCGGTGCCGGTCGAGATCACCTTCACCCATACGTTCCTGCCGCCCCCGCCGCCCCCGCCGCCGGCGACCGACAACGGCCCGCCACGGAGCTCGATCCTGCGCGGCAAGCTCGTCGAGCTCGGCACCCGCGCCCCGGTGCAAGGCGCGACCGTCACCGCGAAGGTCGGCGATCGCAGCTACACGGCGGAGGCCGACCAGAAGGGCCACTTCGAGCTGGCGCTGCCCGACGGTCCGGCGAGCATCACGGTGACCGCGCCCGGCCACAACCGGTTTGTCCAGCAGGAGGCGCTCGCCAGCAAGCAGCAGCTCGCGGTCACGTACCTGGTCGAGCGCGATCGCTACAATCCCTACGAGATCATCGTCGTCGGCGAGCAACGCCGCGAGGAGGTCTCGCGGATCTCGCTGCGCGGCGCCGAGATCAAGCAGGTCCCCGGCACGTTCGGCGATCCGTTTCGCGTCGTGCAGGCGCTGCCCGGCGTCGCCTCGGTGGTCTCGTTGTTGCCGTTTCCAATCGTGCGCGGCGCGAGCCCGAGCTCGACCGGGTTCCTGCTCGACGGCACGCGGGTCCCGCTGCTCTATCACCTGCTGTCGGGCCCCAGCGTGATCCACCCCGACTTCATCGACGAGATCCAGTTCTATCCCGGCGGCGCGCCGGTGCTCTACGGCGGCTACACCGGCGGCATCATCGACGGCCGCACCGTCCGCGCGCGCCGCGACGAGCACCTGCTCGACTTCGACGCCAACCTCCTGCAGCTCGGCGGCCTGGTCCGCGAGCCGATCCCCCAGCTCGGCGCCACGCTCACCGCCGCCGGCCGCTACGGCTACCCGGGCCTGATCCTGAGCCTGGCCACCAACCTGGTCTCGCTGTCGTACTGGGACTACCAGCTCCGGCTCGACGGCGGCACGGCGCGCAACGGCTGGACCGTGTTCGCGTTCGGCGCCCACGACGAGCTCGACACCGTCGCCCCCACCGCCGATCCCAACGATACCAGCCCGCCGCTCGCGCCGTCGTTGATCCTCGGGTTCCACCGGCTCGATCTCCGGCTGCATCGCACGATCGATCGGCTGCTTGCCCAGGCACGCGCCGTGCTCGGCTACGACAAGACCTACTCGATGGGCACCGACTTCAGCGTGCTGGTCGCCGAGCCGTCGGTGCACGTGACCTGGAAGCCCGACCCGTCCTTGACCCTGACCGGCGGCCTCGAGGGCTCGCTGCACAAGGTCTCGCAGGGCACCAACAGGACGGCGAACGCCAACGCGCTGTCGCAGATCACCTCGCAGCTCGATACGTTCTACGGCGGGTCGGCGCTGGCCGAGGCGCTGTGGCGGCCGACGCACGACTGGCTCATCCGCCCCGGCGTCCGCGGCGACGTCTACGCCGACGGCACGGCCACCAAGGGCGCGGTCGATCCGCGGCTCACGGTGCGCTACCGGCTCGCCGCGCGCGATCTCGCCGACGTCCCGCCCGACAGCGACGACAGCGCGGTGTGGCTCAAGGGCTCGGCCGGCGTCTACCACCAGCCGCCGCGCTTCGTGCTGCCGCTGCCGGGCCTCGACATGATGCCGATCAAGTACGGCCTCCTGCGCTCGTTCCAGACCAGCCTGGGCGTCGAGGTCCCGCTGCGCGATCGGTTCCAGCTCACGACCGAGGGCTACTTCAACTACATGGATCCGACGATCTTCGATCTCGCGGTCAACGATCCGAGCGTCATCCAGGATGCGAACTCGACGCTGTTTCCGACCGGCGTCGTCGTCAACATGCCGGGGCAGGAGTTCATCGATCGGCTGACCAAGCCTGCGCTCGGCCGGTCCTACGGCGTCGAGGTCCTGCTCCGCCGGGTTGCCAGGTCCGGCATCTTCGGCTGGGTGTCGTACACGCTGTCGCGGTCCGAGCGGCTGCGCGCCAACCAGTGGGTGCCGTACGACTTCGATCGCACGCACCTCATCAACGTGGTCGCGGGCCTGCCGCTGCGCCGCAACTGGGACGTCGGCCTGCGCCTGCAGTACCAGAGCGGCAAGCCCGCCACCGTGTCGTCGGGCTACAACGACGCGCGCGGCACCGGCTACGTCCGGTTCGACCTGCGGGTCGACAAGCGCGCCGTGTGGCGGAGCTGGCTGCTCGACTTCTACGTCGACGTCACCAACATCGCGCTCCTGCCCGAGGAGGTCCAGGTGGGGACCGTGATCCGCTACGTCTTGCCGACCGTGGGCCTCCGTGGTCGGTTCTGAACAGGAGATCCGATGACCAGCAGCGATACGATCGACGCCCAGCTCCTCGACCTCATGCTGCGCGCGGGCTCGCGCTGGGTCCTGTGGCTGCTCATCCTGCTGAGCCTCGCCGCGGTCGCGGTCATGATCGACCGGGTGTGGTTCTTCCTGCAGGAGCGGCCGCCGCGCGACCGGCTCACCGCCGCGGTCCGCGCGATGCGCGACGGCAGCGCCTCCGCCGCGCTCACCAAGCTCGCCGGGGCCCGCTCGATGGAGGCCACGGTCGTGCGGGTGTGCCTGCAGCACGCGGCCGACGGCGCGGATGCCGTCGAGGATCACAAGGCGGCCGCGATCGAGACCGAGCGGCTGCGCTACGAGAAGCGGCTCGCGTTCCTGGGCACGCTCGGCAACAACGCGCCGTTCGTCGGCCTGTTCGGCACCGTGCTGGGCATCATCCGCGCGTTCCACGACCTCGCCGGCAGCGCGATCGCCGGCCAGGGCACGCAGGCCGTGATGACCGGCATCGCCGAGGCGCTGGTCGCGACCGGCGTGGGGCTCCTCGTCGCGCTACCCTCGGTGGCGATGTACAACCTCCTGGTCCGCCACGTCGAGACCACCACGGCCGGCGCCGAGGCGATGTCGCGCGAGATCATCGCGTACATCAAGACCCCGGCGCGCCCCGGCGCGTCGACCGGCACGCCCGGCAAGGAGGCCGCGTAATGGCGGGCGGCGCGATGCGCCGGCGCGGCATCATCGCCGAGATCAACGTCACCCCGCTGGTCGACATCATGCTCGTGCTGCTGATCATCTTCATGCTCACGGCGCACCTGCTCACCAAGCAGGCGATCGAGATCGAGCTGCCGCGCGCCTCGCAGAGCACGGCGCTGCCGCCGACCACGCTGGCGATCACGCTCAAGGCCGACGGCGCGATCTTCCTCAACGACCAGCCGGTCACGGCGCAGGCGCTGCGCGACGCGATCAAGGCCGCGGTCGCCAAGGATCCGAAGACCCAGGCGATCGTGGCCGGCGACAAGAAGGTCTCGCACGGCCGCGTCGTGTGGGTGCTCGACACCGTGAAGGCGCTCGGCATCACGCAGTTCGCGATCCAGATCGACCCGCAGGCGATCATGCCTCCCGCCCTGCCCGGAGACGGTGCATGATCGTCGACCGCCGGCTCGCGATCTGCGCGGCCGCCTCGGTCCTCGGCCACATCGCGATCGCGTGGGCGCTCGACTACCTGCCGCATCGCGACGACACGCCGCCGCCGCAGATCGTCCAGGTCAAGGTCATCGAGCCGGCGATCGCCGAGCCCCCGCCCGAGCCGGTCAAGCCGCCCGAGCCGGTCAAGCCCGAGCCGGTCAAGCCCGCCGTCCACGAGCGCCCGCGCCCCCACGAGCCCCAGGCGGTGCAGCGCGACGCCCCGCCGGTCGAGACCCCGCCGGTCGACCACCCGGCGCCCACGACCGACACCACGGCCACCCCGGTGTTCGGCGTGACGATGGAATCGACCTCGCAAGGCGGCAGCGGGCCGGCGATGCCGGTCGGCAACACGACGCACGCGGCCCCCACCGGCCCCCCGGGCGTCCCGGTCAAGCCGCTCGCCGCCCCGGTCGCAGCGGTCGAGGTGACCAAGATGCCGTTGCCGCAGGGCCGGTGCGAAGGCAAGTACAACGAGGAGGCGCTCGCCGCTGCGACCGAGGGCGTCGTCGTGCTCGACCTGATCGTCGATGAACACGGCCATGCGCGCGACATCACCGTCGTCTCCGGCCTGTCGCACGGCCTGACCGCCGCCGCGATCGCCGCGCTCACGGCGTGCACGTTCACGCCCGGCGAGAAGGACGGCGCGCCGGTTGCCGTCCGCGTGCGCGGCTTCCAGATCCGCTTCGTCCTCCCGGAGCACCCGTGATCCGCCAGCGCCTCGGATCCGGCTATTCGACGTCGCCGCCCTTGAGGCCGTGACGCTTGAGCAACTCGCGCAGGTGATAGCGCGTGAGCCCGGCTTCCTGTGCGGAGCGCGTGATGTTGCCGTCGTTGCGCGCCATCAGCGCCGCGAGGTACGCGACCTCGAACGCGTCGACCACGGTCTGCTTGGCGCCCTTGAAGCCCAGGCCCGCCTTGAGCAGCGACGGATCGAACGTCGCCGGGCCGGTCTGCGGCGGCAGCTCGATGCCCGCCATGTGGGCCGCCGCGCGCTGGGCCGCCTGCGCGCCGGCCTGCGCGAGATCGTGCGAGACCACGACGCTGGGGCCCATCTCGCGGCCGAACACCAGATCCGAGCGGGTGATCGCCGGGCCGTCGCTGAGCGCCGCCGCGCGCTCGACGACGTTGCGCATCTCGCGCACGTTGCCCGGCCAGCTGTGGCTGACCAGCGCGGCCATCGCGTCCTGCGACCACGACATCGTCATGCCGCGGCGCGAGCCGACCTCGCGCAGGAAGTGGTTGGCCAGGCCCGGGATGTCCTCGCGACGCTCGCGCATCGGCGGCAGCTCGACGTGCACGACCGAGAGTCGGAAGTACAGATCCTCGCGGAACCCGCCCTTGTTGACCTCCTCGCGGAGATCGCGGTTGGTCGCGGCGAGCACGCGGACGTCGACCTTGTGCGTGCGATCGCCGCCGACGCGCTTGATCTCGCGCTGCTCGAGCACGCGCAGGAGCTTGGGCTGCAGCGTGACGTCGAGCTCGCCGATCTCGTCGAGGAAGATCGTCCCGCCGTTGGCCTGCTCGAAGCAGCCGATGTGCTGGTTGACCGCGCCGGTGAAGCTGCCCTTCTCGTGGCCGAACAGCGTCGATTCGATCAGCTCGCGCGGGATCGATCCGCAGTCGAGCACGACGAACGGCCGGCTCTTGCGGCCCGACGCGTTGTGGAGGGCGCGCGCGACCATCTCCTTGCCGGTGCCGGTCTCGCCGGTGATGAGGCACGTCAGCTCGCTCGGCGCGACCTTCTCGAGCTGGGCGAAGATCTCGCGCATCGCCGGCGACGCCCCGAGCATCGCGTCGAACCGATCCTTCTTGGACAGCTCGATCTCGACGATGTCTGCGAGGCTCTGGAACTGGATGCTGGTGTGGCCGATCCGGAACACCGTGCCCGGCCGCAGGAACACCTCACGGATGCGGAGATCCCCGACGAAGATGCCGTTGCGCGAGTTGAGGTCGCGCAGGCGGTAGCCGTCGTCGCGCGCCGACACCTCGAAGTGCGTCCCGGACACCGCCTTGTCCTGGACGACGAGATCGCTGATGATGCTCCGGCCACCGGTCACGCGCGGCTTGGCGATCTCGACCGCCTTGCCCTGATCCGCGCCCGCCACCACCACCAGCTTGCCCTTCTGCAAGCGCCGGACGGTCGCCCACTCGCCCTCGAAGAGGGTGGTCAGGCCGGTGCTGGCTTCGTCGGGTCCGAAGGCGCCATCCTGTTCCATCAGACCAACCTATCACTAATTTTGCGCGGAGCTGAACGCGCTGGTCCGGCGCTGGTTGGGCCCTAGTTCATCCACTTGTGCTCGTCGCGCACCGGCGGGATGTGGCCCTTGCCTCCGGACATCACCTTGAGCCGCGAGCGCGCCCGGGCGATCCGCCAGCGCTTCCACGCGAGCCCCGGGCTCCACCGCTTCGAGGTCAGGATCGCCGCCGCGAGCATCGCCGCCGCGTACGCCGCCCCGAGCACCCAGTGTTGCTGGATGAGGACAGAGAACGCCAGGAACGCGATGATGCCGTACATCAACTGCCGACCGGTCAGCGGCAACACGCCGAAGAACTGGACCGGCTGGCGGGCGTAGACGATCCCGAACGCGACGATCGCCGCGTAGATGAACGGATCGAGCCCGCTGATCGGCACGTCCACCTGGCGCACAGCGAGCCCCAGCGCACAGCCGGCGACCGTCCCGGCCAGCGAGGTGATCGCGACGAACCGGTAGAACCGCGCCGTGCCCCAGAACCGCTCGAGCGTCGGCACGAACATCCACAGGACGGTCATGTGGAGGAGGAGCGCGACGAAGTCGAGCTCCTGGAACGCGCCGGTCGCGAGGGTCCACACCCGGCCATGCTCGAACACGTTCGACGGCGTGGCCGCGAGCCAGTCGAGCAGCAGGGCCCGTGTGGGGCGATCCGCCAGCAGCCAGACCAGCGACATGCCGAGCTCAAGCCCGGCGACGATCAACGCGCCCCGGGTGATTCGTAGCCCGGCGAACCGGGAGCGCTGCTTGACGCTCACGGCTGGGACCTTAGCACCTCGTTCAGTTGATCGGGATCAGGATATGCCCGAGGTCGGTCAGGCCGTCCGGCGCCCTGATCGTGGCGGTCTTGGCCGTCCGGTTGCTGAGGGCCCGGTCGCTGGAGTCCAGTGCGTCGATCGAGACCGTGTAGTTCCCCGCGAGCAACGGATCGCTCGTCCCGAAGTGATCTTCACAGGTAAATTTATCGGTGATGATCTGCGACGAGTTCGCCACGCTGGTCGAGATGACCTCGACCGAGCCGTTGGCGGTGACCCCGGCCTGGGCGCACGTCATCGCGGCCTGGTTGGCGGCATCGACGAGGTCCCACGTCAGGAAGAAGTAGCCGCCGTCGTCGAGGATGTTGATGTCGATCGTGGTGTCGCCGAGCGCGGTGTCGACGTAGGTCTGCTCGGACTTGGTGTAGATCTGGCTGCCATCGGCGCTCTCGATCTGGACCCAGACGAGGTAGGTGTCGTCGGGGAGGGTGATCGTGCCCACCATATCGGAGCAGTTGAACTTGTCGACGATGGTCGTGCCGGTCCCCAGGTGGGTGACATCATCGGTCGATTGCGACACGATGGTCGCCGTGTCGTAGCCGACAGGGCAGCTGCGTGCCGATTTATCGGCGAAGTGCGTGAACTGCCAGCGCGCGGTGACCACCGCGTCCGCCGTCGTCGTCGTACACGCGGCAGACGAGGCCACCACAACCAGTAACGCTCCCAAAACGAGTTTCTTCATTAGATATCTCCTGAGCTGAAATTAACAGAAACCGGTACGTCGCGTCTTCATGCCAGCCCTGCGCCAAGTCGAGACCACGGCGTGGGTCACAGAGTTTTCTTCGATGGTCACGTCACAGACCATCGATCGGGATGGTGATGAGGCCGAGGTCGGTCACCCGGTTCTTGCCCTCGATCACCTTGTTCGTCAAGGCCGCCGCCTTGCCGAGCGACGCGGTGCCCGCCATCGCGTCGATCGAGATCGTGTAGGAGCCCTGGAGCAGCCCGCCCGTGACGGTCGAATGATCTTCGCACACCAGCTGGTCGTCATAGGCGCGCCGCGCATCTGCCACGCTGGTGCTGATCGCCTTGATCGCGTCGATGCCGGCGACCTGCGCGCAGCTGACCGGTCGCTTGGTGAGCTTACCGACCAGATCCCACGACAGCTGGAAGTAGCCACCGTCGTTCAGGATGTCGGCCGAGAAGCCCTGGTCGGCCTGGCGGACGTCGAGCACCTGCGAGAGCGATTGCGCGTAGAGCGTGGCGAGATCGTGCGAGCGCACCTCGAGCCACACCTGGTAGACATCGGGCACGAGGTCGGTGCTGATGCCCGTCCGCGTCTTGCAGTCGAACAGGTCGATGGTCGGATCCGCCACCGCGTTGCCGTTGTCATCGATCGGCTGCGCGATCAGCTGCACGGTGTCGAACCCCGCCGGGCACGCCGTCGTCGCGCCATCGGCCATGTTGCGCAAGGACCACCGCGCGGAGATCGAAGCCACCTCGACGCCACCGCCGCCACCGCCACCACCGCCACCGCCACCGCCACCGCCGGGCGTGCGACCGTCCTGGATGAGGCAGCCGGTGGCCTGCGAGATCAGCGTTGTCATCACGGTTGCGAGCGCGAGCTTGTTCATCGATGTCTCCCCTGGAAGGTAGGCAGGCAGGCAGGGGGTACGGCTTTGGACGCCGCACCCACGATTTGCTTCACGCAGAACCGATAGGCAAGTCGCGGGCCAGTGAGCCACAGCTACGTGTGATCTAGCGCAAGATCATGGGTGATCACAGATGCATCGCTGTGTAGGTACGCCGGAGTCGGTAGGCACACCAGCGTCGCCAGGCACATCGGCGTCCAAGAGAACGCCGGCGTCGAGGTGCGCATCCTGGCAGTAGGACACCGAAACCACGAGCTCGACGGCTCCCAGGCTCACCGTGTTGCCCTTCGTCACCTGTCGCCGCACCCTTGCCGGCGCGATGTAGGTGTCGGGGGACGCCTCACCAAAAACGCACTCCGGAGCGAGCCAGAGATCCGCCGTGCCTTCCGGGAGATCGAACCCGGTGACGCCGTGGTTGTACTCGCAGCGCCACGCCTGGGAGGCCCCGCTCGAGGTGCCGTCCCGCTCATCTACCTGCCAGTGCAACCGGATCTGTGTCACCTCGCCTCGTCCGAGCTCGTCGCTCCCGGGCTGGCAGTCGACGAACTTGTCGGGCAGCGAGCTCGCCGCCGGGCGCAGCTTCCACGACAGCTCGACCGCGCCCCCGTGGACGGTGTCGCAACCGTGAACCAGCAGACACAGCGTGCCCGCCACGCCCCGTATCGCCCATGCAACGTGGCTCGCTGTCCTACATCCACGATTTGACCCAGGCTCGTCGCGCATGCTATCGCCGTGACTCATCGTCGTGACTCACTATGCCAGGGTTTTCATGCCAGGGTTTTCAGCGGCATCCACGCTAGCAGCGAACCTGGACATCCCGCGCTTGTTCGGCCAGGCGCACTGGATCGTCAAGACCGTCATGGTGCTGCTCGCCGTGATGTTCGTCGTCGGGCTGTACATCATCATCTACAAGACGCTCTACGTCCGCCGGGCGACCAGCGAATCGACCCAGTTCACCGAGTCGTTCTGGCGTTCGCGTGACATCGAGCAGATCTACAAGCAAGCCCAGGCGCTGCGAAACAGCCCGATCTCGCAGATGTTCGTCGCGGGTTACACCGAGCTCGCAAAGCTCTCGTCCGACGAGAACCTCAAGGGCGACAAGGAAGGCAACCTCGCCAACATCGAGCGCGCGCTGCGCCGCGCCCAGCTGGTCGAGACCACCAAGCTCGAGTCGATGGTGCCGTTCCTGGCGACCACCGGCTCGTCGGCGCCATTCATCGGCCTGTTCGGCACGGTGATGGGCATCCTGTTCGCCTTCATCGACATCGCTCCGGATCCGAACGGACCGGCCAAGCCCGCGGCGTCCTCGCTCGCCACCGTGGGGCCGCACATCGCCGAGGCGCTGTTCGCGACCGCGATCGGCCTGGTCGCCGCGATCCCGGCGGTGATGGCGTACAACTACTTCACGCGCCGCATCCGGGTGCTGCGCTCGGAGATGGACACGTTCGAGCAGGACTACCTGAACATCATCAAGCGGCACTTCTTGCGGTGATGTCCCGACCCAGGCAAGCCCCAGGAACCAGGAAGGCATGGGCATGAAAGCTGGCGGCAGCGGCGGCGACGAGCTGAACTCGGAGATCAACGTGACTCCGTTCGTCGACGTCATGCTCGTCCTCCTGATCATCTTCATGATCACGGCGCCGATGATGAACAACACCGGCGTCGATCTGCAGCTCCCGCGGGTCGCGGCCCAGAACATCGACGATCCGGAGGGCAAGCTCGTCCTGTCGATCAAGAAGACCAGCGAGATCTTCCTCGGCGGCACCCCGGTCACGTGGCAAGATCTCGAGACCAAGCTCAAGGCGAACGAGCGGGTGAAGAAAGAGGCAGCGCTCTACATCGAAGCGGATACCAACCTGGCCTACGGGGTCGTCATCACGGCGATGGCGGTCGCCAAGAACGCCGGCGTCGAGAAGGTGATGATGCTCACGGATCCGACCGACCAGATCAAGCTGTCCGACCTCGATCAAAAGGCCAGGCACTAAACGGGGCGTCCCGAGCGTCCAACGTGAACGAGCCGCCATGAGCTTCAACAACAGCCAGCTGCACGGATTTGCGCTCGCGGGGACGATCGTCCTCGCCGGCTCGCTGTTCGGCACGACCTTGTACCTGACCGAGGCGGCGGGCGCGCCCCACGAGCCCCAGCTCAAGGAGATGGTGACGATCGAAGCGTCGCTCGCCCGCAAGTCGGAGAAGAAGAAGCAGCCGCAGAAGGATCTCAAGGCTCCCGCACCGCCGGACAAGCCGCCGGGCGTGTCGCGCGACGAGCACAAGAAGCCGCTCGACAAGCCCAAGGACGACAAGAAGCCCCGGCCGGCCGACAAGCCGATCGACATCCACGACTTCAAGCACCCGAGCGACGACGACCCGCAGCCGGGCGCGAAGCCGACGACCGACATCGGCCAGTTCGACGGCAGCGAGAAGGGCTTCGCCCCGATCAACGCCGGCAACCCCTACTGGCAACACCTCGTCGGCGATTTTCACCAGGTCTGGGAGATTCCGACGATCTCCAAGGTGAACGGTGCCGCGGTGGGATGCTTTCACATCGAGGCCGATGGCAAGATTGCCGCCGTCAAGTTCGATACCCCGAGCGGCGATATGACCCTCGACGACTCGGTGCAGCGTGCGATGAAGGCGACCCAGAAGGCACGCAACGACAAGCCCCAGCCGGTCCCGACCGAACAGCTCGGTGTCATCAAGAAATGGGTATGTTTCCGATTCAACCCAAATCAGTAGGTGTCCTCGTGATCGCGGTGGCCTGTGCCGGTGTGCTCGCACCCGGCGCGCGTGCCGACGAACCGAGCGGGGGCGTAGTGATCGACGTCAACGGTGCCAAGCGCACCCTGTACCCGATCGCGATCCCGGCCTCGCCCGAGGGAGATTCCGGCGTCGCGAAGGAGGTCGCGCAGATCGCGTCGTTCGATCTCTCGGTCGCCGGCGTGTTCAAGGTGCTCGATCCGCAGGGCTTCCTCGCCGACCTGCGGGCCGAGGGGCTCACGATCGACCCCCAGAAGTGGAAGGACGTCGGCGCGTTCGGGGTCGTCAAGTACAAGGTCACGGCGTCGGACATCGAGTTCCGGCTCTACGAGATCTCGAAGGGCACGACGGCGGTCCTCACCAAGACCTACCCGCGCAAGGGCGAGACGCGCCCGATCGTGCACCGCTGGTGCAACGAGATCGTCAAGTACTACACCGGCGAGCCCGGCTTCTTCGGCTCGAAGATCGCGTTCACCGCCAAGGGCAAGGCCTCGAGCTCGATCTACGCGATGGACTTCGACGGCTCCAATGCCTACAAGGTCTCGAACAACACCTCGCAGAACATCTTGCCGGCGTGGGCGCCGTCGGGCGGGCAGATCGCCTACACGTCGTTCATGCGCAACAACCCCGACCTCTACGTCGCGGCGGCGGGCGGCGGCCGCCCGAAGAAGCTGTCGGGCCAGCGCGGCATGAACACCGGCGCGGCGTGGTCGCCCGACGGCAGCAAGATCGCGCTGACCCTGTCGAAGGACGGCAACCCCGAGATCTACGTGATCAGCGCGAGCGACGGCAGCATCCTCAAGCGGATCACCAACGACAAGGCGATCGACACCTCGCCTGCGTGGTCGCCCGATGGCAGCCAGCTCGCGTTCGTCAGCGACCGCAACGGCGGCCCGCAGATCTTCGTCGTACCGTCGGGTGGCGGCGCGGCGAAGCAGGTGTCGTTCAACGGCAGCTACAACACGACCCCGACGTGGTCGCCGAAGGCCGGCAAGCACATCATCGCGTACACCACGCGCGACGGCGGGACCTACGACATCGTCGCGCTCGATCTCGACGCCAAGGCGACCATCCGGATCACCCAGAACGAAGGCTCGAACGAGGAGCCGGCGTTCTCGCCCAACGGCCGCGCGATCGCGTTCGCGCGCGCCGGCCAGGGCGTCTTCCTCACGAGCGCCGACGGCACCGGCAAGGCCGTCAAGGTCTGGAGCGGCTCGGCCACCGGCATCGACTGGGGCCCGACTCCGTAGCGCAGCCGCTCCCTAGTGGGGAGCGTCGCCACGACCGGCCCCACCGCGGTGGTTGCGATCGTTGCCGAGCAGCTCGATCATCCGCTGCTTGTCGGCGCTGTCGTACTCGGCATCCGAGAACGCGTCGGTCGGGTAAGGCCTGGTCGCGAAGCTGCCGGTGAACGGCGGCATCTGCTCGAGGTCCGGATCGCGGCTGGGATCGTACCTGGCGCCGCGCAGCTGGCCGATGTGGAACGGGCCGTGGGCGCCGGCATCGACGATGACCTTGCCGAAGAACAGCAGCGCGGCGTCCTGGGCACCGGCGGCGAACTCGCCGTGGAACCGCGACCAGGCGACCGGCTGATCCGCGGCGTCGAACAGGTTTGCGTCGATCACGTAGTTGCCGGGACTCTTGACGTCGACCCCCGCGTGGATCACGAGCGAGCCGGCGTCGAGGTCGTCGTGAAACACGCCGGTGAACCGCGCCGGGATCCCGCCCGGTGGCGTGTACTGGAAGTCGAAGTGGGCGCGCTGCGTGCCGCTGCCGTGATCGAACTCGACGTACATGCCGATCGCGGCCTGGCGCGGCAGGTCGAGCTTGGCCGGCGCGAAGGTCGTCGCGAGCAGCGCGCCGCGGGGCGCGAACGTCAGCGGGATCGGATGCTCGCCGTGGGTCACCGGATCGAGCACGTTCGCGTATGCGGCCGTGATCGTCGCCGGGATCGGCTTGCCGTTCAGCCGAACGTCGAGCGTCGCGGTCAGGGTCTCGTCCCCGATGACGAAGTAGCGATCGGCGGTGAACAGGTAGCTCACCCCCTCGCCGTGATCCGCCATGTGCTCCGTCTCGTGGCGCTGGTTGGGGTGCAGCAGATCGAGCTGATCCTTCGTGAGCGGCCGCGAGGTCGGCGGGTAGATGTTGGCCTTGCGATACGCGGTCAGCGGATCATCGGCCGAGAGCCCCGCGCTCCGCACCGGATACGGCGTGACCGGGGGTGGCGGCAGGGGCGCGACGCGGGCCCCGCCGGGCGATCCGCCGGGCACGCTCGACGCCGGCGCGATCCGGGCGCCCACGGCGGGGACCGCTTCGTGCGCGGTGTGCCACCACACCGTCGCCGCGACGACCAGGGCGCCGACCGCGAGCGCGATCGACCACCGCCCCGGCCAGGCGCTGGCGTCGGGTTGTCTAGGAGGCGACCTCACGGATCCCTCAACGGGTCATGGACATCCCGTCGTGAGGCCACCGTCGTTGCACACCATCTTCAGCTTCATCTGGAGGTGGTTGAGCGAGCCATACTCGCACGAGTACCACGCCTGATGGTCGGCGTACTTCGTCCCTGCGTCGCAGATCGAGCTCCGGCCGTCCGTGGTCGCATAGCCGCCGGAAGACGCCTCGGAGACCGCGCCATCATCGTGGCCGGGGAGGATCGACGACTGGACGTACGGCGAGAGCCAGCCGTTGCCGCCGATCATGCCGGTGACGACGCCGTGGTTGGCGTTGTGGTTCCAGCCGTTGCGGTGATCGCTGGTCCCGATGTGGCCGGCGAGGGTGCAGCCGCCGAAGATCTCGCCGATGTAGCCCGTACCGCCGAGCTCGCTGCCGCCCTCGTTGCTCGCGCTCGCCGCGATGTAGCCGATGTTCCACGCCGTGGAGTTCAGCGCCAGCGCCCGCGACATCACCGCACCGCCGTTCGAGTAGTTGTAGATGTAGCAGATGTTGCTACCGGTGCAATAGGTGTTGAGCGTGGCGACCATCTGGTTGGTCGCGGTCACCATGCTGTCCCGCTGATCGATCGCGGCGTTGATGCTCGTCTCCCCGGTCCAGTGGCCAATGGTGGAGCCGAAATCGGTGCTGCAAACGCCACCGACGTGGATGTCGAACACCCCGGCGTTGGCGGTCAGCGGAATGGCGAGCGAAGCGGCAATCGTGAGCTGGAGTAGTTTTTTCATCGCGGGCCGATACTCGTGATCTACGAGTTCGCTTTCAAACAAAATTGCAGTGGTTCTTCAAACCTTAACCGCCAGTCATCGCTCACTGATGACAGCACACGAAAGCCTACATGTTCCACAGTGAGGTCCACTACGCTGATTTCCGCGGAGCTGGTTTCTACGTGCGCTTCGTCGCACTGTGCCACCTGAGCTCACCGAACCTGCGCGATGGTCGCGGGTCCGAGCGTGGGCGTGCCGTGGGATCTGCGCGAGATCGCACATCTGCACATTCGAATGACGCAGGGGTTCGCCCGGATCATGCGCAAGGAGGGCCATGTTCGCCTGAACTCAAGAGAATCCCGCAGCTAGCCATGTGCTCCATCGCACAGAATACCTCTCTCGGGAGCTGGATCACTTCGTGCTCCTTCTCCTGACATGCAGGTCCTGTTTCCGCACCACTACAGCGCTTCGCTCAGCCGGACGCATGCGTCGCGTGTACGGATCGAGGTTCCGCCCTCGGAGCTCGACGGTGACGCTCCTGCGTGGTCGCCCGAGCACACGCTCCTGTCGTCACTCGGCCACTGCCTGTTGACGACGTTCGAGGAGTTCGCCGTGCGCGACGGGATCGAGATCCTGTCGTGGGATGCCCGGGCCGGCGGCATCGTCGAGCAGACCCCCGAGGGCCTGATGTTCACCTCCATCGTGCTCGAGCTCGACATGGCGCTCGCCGGCAACGTCGATCGCATCGAGGCCACGCTCGAGGACGCCAAGCAGTCCTGTGTCGTGCTCAACTCGCTGCGCATCCCGGTGGTCATCGAGACCCAGCTACGCACGCCGAACGAGGTGACCAGCGAGCTGCTGAACGACCGGTCGCTCGAGCTGCACCCGCCGGCGCCACGCGACACGCACGATCATCGTCACGCGAGCTGACACGTCCCCTATCGCTGCCCCATCACGGTCTTGCAGGTCTTGGTATAGAGATCGCGGAAGACGTTGTTCGGATCCGTGATCGCCTTGACCGCAGCGTAGTTGCGCTGGTTCCAGATCGACCAGAACTCTGCCTCGCCGTAGTAGTTGTGCGCGATCAGCGTCTTGATGCCGCCGAGCTCGCGGAGCTTCTCCTCCATCAGCCGGTGATAGTTCCGGGGGCCGCGCTGCCGCATCCCGTAGATCGCGAGATCGAGGAACAGCGGGTCGGTCATCCCCCGGTAGAACGCGGCGTCGAGCCACTCGTAGTCGCGGACGCGGCGGTACGGCACGCACCACAGCGGATAGAACCCGAACTCGCGCTCGTACCAGGCCAGGAACTCGGGAACGCGCGAGAACGGGATGAACACGTCGAGCGTGATGGTCGGCTTCTCGGAGCGCAACAGCCACCGCAGCTTCTCGCCGATCCGGAGCCATTGCGACGACGCGAGGAACTTGCCGAACAGCAGGCGGCCGAGGAACGACCTCGGTCGCACGTTGGTGACGCCGCGGTCGTAGCGAAAGAAGTAGTCGGGCGTCGTGAGGTAATCCTCGGAGCGCGTGCGCGTGCTCTGGTAGTAGATCTTCATCCAGCTGTAGTCGCTGGTGTACGGCGCGGTCTCGACGAAGTCGCCGGTGCAGAGCACGTAGCAGTCCGGCGCGTGGATGATGCCGTCCATGAAGTCGACGTCGCGGGCCTCGAAGTGCCGCAGGATCGCGGCCTGGTAGTCGGCGAGGGTCGGGTAGGTCGTGTGGCGCAGCTTCACGTACGGCCTGGCCGGGACCAGCTTGAAGGTCAGCTTCGCGACGATCCCGAGCGTGCCGAACGCGCCGTGCATCATCTGGAACACCAGCTGGTGCTCGTTGTCCGGCGTGCAGACCATCACCTCCCCGGTCCCGGTGATGACCTCGTACTCGAGGCAGGTGTCGTGAAACCCGCCATGGACGAACGACATCGACTCGATCGAGCAGCCGGACACCGCGCCGCCGATCGTGATCGTCTTGAGCTCGGGCACGACGATCGGCACCAGGCCGTGCGACAGCGTCGCGGCGACCAGATCGACGAACGTGACCCCGGACTCGGCGACGCAGATCCGCCGGACCGGATCGATCAACAGGATCTCCGTGAGGTCGGAGAGGTCGATCTTGTCATCGCGATGCCGCAGATCGCGCGCCTTGGGCACCTGATGCGACACCGCCTTCTTGCGCAACGACACCGAACGGCCGTTGCTGTGCGCACGCAGCTGCTGTGCGATGCGCCGAACCTTGTCGCGGTGCCGGTCGGCGGTGGCTTCCATGCTCCACCAGTCGTAGCCAACCGCGGGCGGCGTGTCACGGCTCACCGAGCAGTTCCGACTTCGGCGGTTCGCCGTGGACCTACCCGATCTGCATGTACGATCCGACCACGTGGGACACGAGCTTGTCGGGTGCGCCGTCGACCCACAGCCGCACGGACCCGGTGATCCTGGTCTTGCCGGCGCGCAGGAGCTCCGCGCGCGCGAGCAGATCGCCCCCCACCGCCGGCCGCAGGAACGAGATGGTGAGCTCCGACGTGACGGCCATCGGCGCGAGGCCGAGCACGGTGAAGGTCAAGAACCAGAACGCGGTGTCGGCGAGCGCGAACTGCGTCGGGCCGGAGATGAAGCCGCCCGGCCGCAGCGTCGTCGGGTCGTAGCGCCAGCGTGACACGATGAACCCGGGCCCGCTCTCGATGCAGCGGTAGCCGCTCGCGTGGGCGGAGGGAAACTCGCGCGCGAAGAACTCGTTGATCGCCACGGGCGTCGGGATGTCGATCGGCACCTGCCGACGATATACCGCGACCCGCGCGCTCGGTGCTGCTGCGCACCCTCGCGGATCCTGGTGCGGTTTGCGCGTGGTCGACCGGCGATGAGTGCGTCAGCGAACGTAGACGTAGGCAAACGCGGCATGGTTCGGCCCCGGCATGGGGTTACAGGTTCCGCCGCTGATCGATCCCGCCGAGGGCGGCACGAACGGACCGCCCGGACCGGGGTTGCAGCCGTTCCCGGCACCGCCGCCGCCGCCGATGCCGACGAACGAATCCGGCGTGGCGCAGTCTGCCTCCTGGTTCGCGAGCATGCCGATCCGGACGCGAACATACGGATCATTGGTGAAGTTGTTGATCCCGCTCCTGTTGCAGTTCGCCTGGACGACGGCACCTGACACCAGGTTCAACCACTCCTGGCGCGGCCTGGCGACCGCGACGAACGGGCCGCGCATCAGGGTCATGAAGGATGGGCCGGTGACGTCAAGCGTCATCTCGGCGGCCTGGCCCTCGACCAGGACGATCCGGATCCTGGAGAACCCGACCTCGCTGAACGAGGGAAACTTCGCCTCGATGCGGCTCGTGTTGGCCTGATCTTCCCGGAGCATCATCGTGTTGGTCCACAGCGCGTTGTCGTAGCCGAACTTCGAGCTGGACGCGCCGCCGTCCACCTTGAGCACCAGGGTCCAGCCGCCGCTCGCGTGCTCCATGTCGCAGTACGCTTGATACGAAGCTCCGGCCGCGGTGCGGAGCGTGTAGGTCCCCGTGTCGAGCCTCGGGTTTTCATCCAGGAGCGTCTTGCAGCTCGCTGCCTGCGTTCGGGACGAGTCCACCCCGCCGTCGGGCTCCGAGCTACGAATGGTTCCACACGACGCAGCGCTCGTGGCTGCCCCGACGATGCTGAGGATCGCGAGGCTTCGTGGCACCGTCATGTCGTTGCTCCTGGGCGATCGGCCACTGCAACCCTCGGACCGATCGCGAACCGTCGGTAATTCGTCGAGCCCAGCGCCCCGAAACCGTGTACCGGGCGCACGTGAGTGCACGCCCGCACGGCAACTCCGGATCAGGACAACCGGATCGTCGTGTACATTGCCACTGTCACTATCATTGCCACTGTCACTGTCACTGACACTGTCATTTGTTACTGCCAGCCTGGTCGGGTGCCCCTTGTCCGGTGCTGCGAACGTGTACCAGCGCACCTCACCCCGGCGCCCCGTCCGCCTCCCACCCCTCGCCTTCTCATGACGCCCCCCCTCCTGGTCTTGAGCGAACTCGTCCCGGACGAACGGGGTCGCTCGATACGCGGCGGCATCGCGCGTCGAGTCGCGGGCGACACGCAACGCGAGGGCGACGCATCCGAGCGCGAAGCCTGACGGAAGTTGATCGGATGAGGGGCAGCTGTCGCGTTCGTACGTATGAGGGCTCGATGCCCCTGGCGTTCCTGCGTGTGGCGCTGGGTTCCAAACCCGGTGCGACCGCATGCGGCGGCGCCCTCGACCTGGACCCGATGCGCTTCGAGCGAGCACACGGCTACCTTCCGTTTGATGGCTTCAACTCGCCGGGACCGACCGTGCTCCCTCCTGAAGTTTCGCGCGCTTGGGTTCCCCGATGGGATCGCGGGAAGTACGAACCGCGGTGTGAACGACGTAGCGGTCAGCTTGACCGCCAGCCAAATTCGTGTACCTTTACGCAGACCTGCGGGATTAACTCAGCGGTAGAGTGTCAGCTTCCCAAGCTGAAGGTCGCCAGTTCGAATCTGGTATCCCGCTCGATACTTACGACACGTTAGACCTGGTTTCGAACCCTCGCTCCCACCTCCGCTCCCACCTCCGCGGCCCCAAAACGGCTCGAGACGCTTCGAGGTGGGAGCGAACAGCGGGGGCTGTTCACATCGTTTCTCGTGGAGAAACCAGGGTTTAACATCGTCAGCTCGCCTCCTGGGTGGGAACGGGGGCGCTCCCACCTCCGCTCCCACCTGCCCGGCGGGGCTCCGGCGGCACCAACCGGAGCACGCCGGCGATCGCCGCCCGCTTCTCGTCCAGGCCGACGGTCGAGTAGTGCCGCTGCATCTCCTCGGTCACGTGCCCGGTCAACGCCCGGCGGACCACCGCGTCCACGTTCGCCCGACGTACAAGGTCGGTGAACGTGTACCGCAGCCCGTGGACGGTGAACCGCTTCGTGATCTCGGCATGCTTGAGGCACTTCGCCCACGCGCGATCGAGCGAGTTGGGCGTGCGCAGCGTTCCTTCCGTCGATGGGAACATCCAACCCTCTGCGAGTCCCTTCGCCTGCGTTTGCAGCAAGCGCCTGCGGTTCTCGCGGAGGATGTCGGCGAGCTCCGGCTCGACCGGATACTCCTTCGGCGCCTGCTTCTTGCGCGACACCGGGCCGATCTCACCGCGGAAGTGCTTGCGCACCACGCGGAGCACGCCCGCTTGCTCATCCCAGTCCTCCCAGCGAAGCGCGCTGGCGTGACAGAACCGAAGTCCCGTATACGCCAGGGTCGCTACCAGCGCGTAGTGCTGCGGGTAGTGAGCGCGCATCGCTGCGAGAAACGTGATCAGCTGCTCGGGGGTGAGCGAGTTCGGCTCGGAGTAGTCGACGGGCGGCTCCGGCAACGACACGCGCAGCGTGGGATCGCGCGGGAGATCCAGCGCGACCATCGCGTCACGGGTCATCGTCCGGAACACCCGGAACCAGACACCGATCGAGTTGCGGCTGTAGGAGCGCCGCGCCTTCTTCTTGTGGCCCTTCTTGCCCTTCACATCTGTCGTCCAGCCGCGGAGCATTTCGCCATCGAGCCACTTCTGCACGTCGGTCGACATGAGCTGGTCGTAGTAGAAGTCACCGAGCGCGGGCAGGATGTGGTCTTCCAGTGCGTCCGTGTACGTCTGCACCGTCGACGCGTCCAGCCTTAGCGCTTTGGACTCGAGCCACGATCTCGCGTAGTCCCCAACCCGCATTTGCCTGGCTTCGGCGATGGGCTTCTTCATCGCCTCCATCAGATCGGCACGCTGCTGTGCTGCCTGCTGAATCGTCACTCCTTCGAGGAGCTTCTCCACCTCCTTCTTGTTGCCCGTCCGAGGGTCGGTTGCCTTCGCACGGATCCAGTAGGTCATCTCGTTCATTCGGTACACGCCTGGGTATCGTGTCGCAGTTCCTCTGTTCCTCACGAGGAGGATCCTTTCTGTCTCCAGACGTCCCAAGGCTACGGCGAGCGTAGCGCGCCGCGCGGGCGGAAACAAAGCGATCAAGTTCATCAACGGTGAAGAGGTGGCAGCACTTCGGCCCAGCTCCGACGGGGCGGAGCTCACCGCGATACACCGCGGTGCGGATCCCGGACGTCGAACGGAAGCGCAAGTACGTGGCAGCCTCCGCGGTCGTCAGCCACGGAGACGGGCGTTCGTGGCCGAGCGTCCTCATGAGCGCACCGGAGCAGGGATCTTCCGCTGGATCGTACGATCCGGCCAGCCACCCGAGGCCGCCGGTGCCTGGATGGGGCAACATCGGTCGGTGGTTTCGTTCACGAGCCACCGCCCGGCCGAAACGTGGGCGGCAACTGGATCAGGTGGAACCGCGGGGCGCCCGTGACCGCCGTGGGCGTACCCGGCGGCAGCGCCGTGCGCAGCTTGGTGATCAACAGGTCGAGCAGCTGCTCGCGGGGCATCGAGGCGAACGCGGCGAGCATGCTGGCGAGCGGCGAGGCCGGCGCTGCAGGAGCTGCCGGGGTCGCCGGGGTCGCCGGGGCCCCCGGGGCCCCCGCCAACGGTTGCCCGACCTGGGCCTCGAGCGCGATCAGGATCGATCGGCACGCGGTCGCGCCGATCGCGCGCACGTCGGTGGACGCACCCGGGGCGACCGCGGCGCGAATCGATGCGATCAGGCCGTCGAGCGGGTGGGGCTTGTCGGAGGTGTTCGGGGTAGCTTGCGTGTCAGCCGGGGTGGCTTGCGTGTCAGCCGGGGTGGCTTGCGTGTCAGCCGGGACGTCTTGCGTATCAGCCATGGGATGTCTTTCCGGGGCGGTGGGGTTGGAGATGGCCGCGAGCGCTACCTGCGCGGCCAGCGGCGGGTGTGGGCGCGGACCGGGACGTCGTGGGCTGGCGATCTCGCGTTGCGCGCGATGAGCGTGCCGGGTGGCTCGCCGGGATCGGGCAGGTACTCCCAGGCGGCCATGAGGGGCGCCGGATCGATCCGGTCCTTCGCACCGCCGCGCCACACCTCGAAGTGCAGGTGCATGAGGTGCGCGGCATCGAGCGGGTCGCCGCCGATGATGCCGATCGGCGTACCCGTGTCGATCTTCTGCTTGGGGGTGACCAGGAGCGACGAGAGATGCGTGTAGTAGGTGGCGAGCTTGCGCGGGCTGTGGTCGATGATCACCGACCAGCCACGCGGCGTGTTCGCGGCGAACCACACGAGGCCCTCCGATGCGGCGATCGCCGGGCGGTGGTCCGGCATGATGTAGCCGCGCGAGCCGTTCGGCGTGCCGGCGCGGCAGGTGTCGCCGGGGAGCCGGAGATACATGAGGTCGACGCCGCCGTGCGGGATAACCTCGCCGGCCGGCGTGCGCCGCTTCGACGCGTAGCCATCCGAGATCTGCGGCTTGCGCCCGTTCCACACACCGACCGGCCAGACCCATCGCCCGGGTAGCGGCTCGGAGGGCGCGGGCGTCGGGTTCGAGCTCGGAGAGCTTGGAGGCTTCGTGCTCGTCGGCGCGCTGCCATCGGGTGCGGCCGTGGGCCTGTCGCGGTCTCGCCGCAACCAAGCGTAGGCGGCGACTGCTGCCGCACCACCACCGAAGAGCCAGGGGAGCGCGCGCATGTCTACGCCTCCTCGTCACAAGGAATGATGATCGAGTGCGCGTGCATCGCGCGGTATCTGTGGTTCGTCATGGGGGACCTCGTGAGGGGCAGGTCGTCAGAACGGGACGGCCTCTTGGTTGTCGTCTGTGGGTTGGCCGAGGAGGTTGTCGCGCGGGCGCAGCCGTGCGATCAGCCGCGCCTCCTCGGCGATCGCTCGCGCCGCGGGCAGGACGCGCACCGCGACGGTGATCCGCGCGCGGTCGTAGGTCAGGCCCGGATCGTGGCTCAGGCTTCCGGTGTACTGCCCGGTCCAGAACTTCTTGGCGCGGCGCCAGGTCTGAAAGTGGCGCGTCAGCGTCTGGTACAGCCTCCCCGTGTGCGATTCGCCCACGTAGACGATCGGGGTCGAGCCATCGCGCTGGGTCTCGCGGAGGATGTACACGCCGGACTTGCCCGCGAGCGCGCGGAGCCAGGCCGGATAGGACTCACCGCTCGCGCCGATCGGCCGGTAGGTCAGGCTCGCGTTGCGCACGTCGGGATCGTTGGTGGCGACGGCGCTGTCGCGTGCGCGCCGCGTCCCGAAGTACACGACGGCCGCAGCCGCACCGCCGGCGAGCAACCAGGGGAGTGCGCCGCGCGACATGGTGCTACGCGTCCTCGCGGTGGCCGCGACCGCGGAGCAGCAGGAAGAGCCCGACCAGGACGCCGCCACCGACCAGGAGCGGGGTTCCGAAGCCCGAGAACAACCCCGCGCCGGCCTCGTGCGCGATGTTGCCGAGGGCATGAGCGACGGCGCCCGCCGCACCCGCGATCCGCCCGGGCAGGTCTTTCACCGTTTGCTTGAACGAGTCGACCATCAGATCGAAGGGGGCCGGCTCCCCGTCGATCGCGGCGACCGTGATCGACAGCGTGCCGGAGGCTCGCCAGAACTCGTGGTTCTTGGGGTAGATGTCGCCCGGTGTCCCGGTCTTGGCGTACCTGTCGACGTCGGTCAGCGCCGCTTGCCAGCGTTGCTTCTCGCCGTCGAGGCCCATCGCGGTCACGACGCCCCCCAGGAGCCGCTTGATCTCGAGCTTGGTGAGCGCAGCGGTCCAGTACGTCGCGAGCTGGAGCACATCGGCGTTCGTCGTGCGCGGGACCGCCATCGCTCCGCCCATCACACCAGCCGGGGTCTCGCGGACGTCTGCTCCGCGGAGCTTCACGAGCGCGGCCTTCTGCGCGTTCCAGAGCTCGTCGTAGGTCTTCGCGGTGACGTGGAGCTTGTCATCGCGCTCCGGCCCGTTGCGATGCTCGCCGGGGTTGGCGAGTTCGGCGAACTCGGCGAGCAGCGCGCGCCACGTGGCCGCCGCGGGGAACGGGGCTTCGATCGTGGCCAGGTAGGCCATCGTCGCCGCGAGCGTGGACCAGAATGCGCGGTTGTGGACGTACTCGCGCGTGACGTGGTCGAGGGCGAACCACTCCAGATCGATCACGCAGGCGTGCCACAGGCGCTCGATGCCGTAGCCGCCGGGTTGCATCGGCAGCGCGCGCAGCACGGGATCCACCACCGCCGCGATGGCCAGGACGTCGGAGCCGCGCGTGCGCGGCCACGCCTGCATCGTGCTGTAGCGCATCACGCCGGGCAGCTCGCCCAGGCTCGTCGCGGTGCCGCGGGTTCGTGCGGCGTGCATCCAGAGCTCGTGAAACGCGTCATCCCAGGCAAAGGTCATCATTGGCCATCTCCACAAGGAAGGAAGAGAGAGAGAAGGGTGAGAGAAGAGATCGGGGACCGGGGTCACGCGAGCGACGCTCGTCGCGATCCGGTTGTTGGTTGTCGGTTGTCGTTACTTCTTGCGTGCCTTCTGCGTCGTTACTGCGGCCGTCTCACAGACGGCCTCCCGTCGCTGCGCGGCTCGCGACCTACGTACGCGGGACCACGATCGCAAGCGCGTTCGCCTGCGGTGCCGTGGCTGCGTTCGCGGTCACGCCCGTCGGCGGGGGCGCCGGTGCGTACACCGGCGTTCCGCTTCCGAGCATCGAGCTGCCGCCGTCGGGCGTGGGTTGCCCCGATCCGCTGTACTGCGGCGTACTGCCGCCGAACCACGAACCGACGCGATCGACCACGCCCCGGGTCCGGCCGGGCGGATGGCCCCAGTGGCGGCCTCCCGCCCAGCTGGTGTTGTAGACCGGCGTGGCCATGGCCTACGCCCCCAGCAGCTTCGCCACGATGTGGACGCCCGTGCGGATCTGCTCGTCGAGCTTGCCGTGCTCGGCGAGCGCCCGCTGGTAGAGCGCCAGGTTCGCGACGTCGGTCGTGACGTCCCCGGTCGACGCCGGGGCCGCCGGCAACGCCTTGAGCGCCGCGAACCCCTGCCCGACCAGATCGATCACCTGTCCGATGTTGATCCCACCGAACAGGGCACCGAGCGTGGTCGTGAACGGCGGCTGCCCGTAGAAGGGCGGCTGCGCGTACACCGGGGGCTGCGGGTAGACCGACGCCGCCGGGTAGGTCATCGACGTCGGCCCCGCGTACGTCACGCGCGGCGCGCCCGCGGCCGGCACCATGACGGCTCGCGCCGGCAAGGCAGCACCCGGCCGCGCCACGATCCCCACGCGGTGATCGCGGGGATCCGCGTTGCGGGTGTCCACGTAATAGATATCTGCGTTCTCGTCCATGTTGTCTCCAGTCTTGGATCGGCTTCTCCCGTCGCTCGCGCGACCCCGATCCCCGATCTCTGGCGCTACGTCGCTGGTCCTACGCGCTCAGCAGCCCGGCATGTTCAGGTGCATGAGCCCCAGCGTATGGATCAACGGCTTGCCCGGCGGCGGCACCTCCAGGGTGTCATCGCGTTGCCAGCAATCGGTCGCGCCGATCTTGCCGCGGACGTGAATTACGTAGCTCCCCGACGCCAGGCTGGTGGTGAGCGTCTCGGCCTTCTCGATGCACGACGTCACGGATGGCGAGCCGCAGTTCACGGTGTACGTGCCGCGCTGGGTGCTTCCCAGCGACCGGACGAACGTCGCCGGCTCACAGCCATCACCGGTTCGCGCGAGCGTGATCATGATCCCGGTGATCCCCGCGCCATTCATCCCCACCGGCTGGCAGTTCGTGGTTGCCGCGGTCGCGAGCGAGATCACGAGGCTGCCTTGCCCACCCTGCGCACTCATCGCGAACGTGACCGGCGTCAGTCGCTTCACCTGGCCGGCCACGATCGCGACGCCGGTCTGGTCCGGCGCCGTCGCCAGCCGCGTCCCGTCCGCGGCGTGGAGCTCCGTCGTGACGTCGTACACCCCCGCTGGAAGGTCCGTCGTGCTCGGGCTGTTCAGGCACGGAAACGCTGCCGCAACGACGTTACCGCCCGCGCGATTGCGCAGCCGCAGGGCCACGCTGCGCGCGCTGACCTCCGCGCAGGTGGTCGGTTGGCCGGCCGGATCGGTGATCGACCACGCGAGCGAGATCGAGCCATCCGTCGGGGGAGGCTGGCTACCGCCCCCGCAACCACTGCCGGCCGCGAACGCGATCAGCACCACGAGCACGAGCCAGGCGCCCATGAGCGCGAGCGCGGGAAATGGATTCCAGTTCTTGTTGGCACTTGTATCGATATGCATGTTCATACGCCTCCTGTGTGGGGTTGAGTTGCTGTCTGGTCGGGTGAACCGCTACGCCGCCGCTGTCTGGTCGGGTGAACCGCTACGCCGCCGCTTCGCCGCCCTGGGCCAGGGCGAGCCGCGCACGCGCGCGCTCGTACGCGGACTCCAGGGCGCCCGGCGGGAGGGCCTCGGCGTTCGCCGGCTTTTTCGCCGTCGCGCCGGACGTCGCCGGGTTGGTTCGGTTGGCCTGGTGATCATCGATCACCAGAAGCCCGAACTGACCACCGGCCGCCGCCATCGCGCCAGCGCCGACGGCCTTGAGTGTGTTCGAGTGGCCGCCCAGTGCGAGCGCCGCACCGACAGCAGACACCGCCCCGGTGATGGCCTTCGGCGGCAGCCAATCCTGTCTCGCGATGAACGCACACGCGAGCGTGGCACCGAGCATGCCGCCTGCGACCTTGGCCACCTGCATCGCATCGCTGTCGTCCCCACGGCTCGCTGGGTGGCGCCGCGAGTCCGAGCTCGGCCGCATCGCCGTGCTCGACCGTGACGGCGGAGCCGCATTGCGAAGGGGGTGCTTGGGTTTGGATTTCTTGGTCTTCTTGGTCGCCATGGGATGCTCCGGTTCAGGGCACGAGGTGGGAGCGCGACGAGCGCGCGCAACGCGACGGCGGCACGCTCGTACGCCGGGGCCGCAGCGCGGCGGACGCATCGGCGGTGCCGGTGACGTGGATCGCGAGCGACGCTTCGGACCCGAGCACCGCCGCAAGCCCATCACCGAGGGTCTCGGACACCGCGCGGAGCACGACGCTCGGATCGAGCGCGCCGACCAGGAGGCCGAAGACGATCAGCAGATCCGTTGTCCGGACACCGATCGGCCGCCCGGCGAGTCGGGCATGGAATGCCGCGCGCACGCGATCGACCGCGGCGGTATCGACCGGATCGCCGGCCGCGAGCCGGTGCGCGAGCGTGAGGAGCCAGCCGATCGGTTCGCGGACCACGCGGAGCAACTCGGGGCCGTCGAGGGCCGGCTCCCCGGTGCGCTCGCCCGCGTGGGCCTGGTGCCCACCGGCGACGGGATCCGGATCGGCCGCCCCGAGACCGCCGGCGAGGCGCTCCACCGCGCGCGCGAACGCCTGATCGATGAAGGGTTGGGGACAATCGTTCTGAGAAGGATGCGAGTTCTGCACGTACGTCTCCTGACGCGAGGCGATGCCTCGCCGTGCCCGCGCGACGCGCGGGAGGTTTTTGGCTCGGCGCCCGCACCATGCGTGCGCCGGTATCGATGCTGGTTGCTACGTGGCGCGCTTGCTGCTGATCGAGCCGAGCGCGGAGGTCACGGTCTTGCCCGGCTTGGCCAGCGGCCCCAGGCTCAGGCCCTCGGAGTTGAGCTCCTCCTCGACGAGTTGCAGCAGCTCACCGGTGATGCCCAGCGCCGCGAGCTTGGGACGCAGCGCGACCGCGCCGACATCGAGCCCGATCCGGCCGACCATGCTCCCCAGGCCCGAAAGCCACGACGGGATGCCAAACGAGGTCCCGCCGATCTCGAGCGACAGGTTGCGATGCTGGCGCGCCAGGATGTCATCGACAAGATCCGCGACCGCCTGTGCGGTCGTACGGACGATCGCGAGCGCCCGCCCGCCGTAGTTGCGAGCGACCTGCTCGGCCTGGGCGAAGAACCAGCCCATGGCGTCGATCGTGTGGGCGTCGGTCGGCGGCGTACCGTTTTCGATCAGGCTGCGGATCGCGTTGCGCGCGAGCCGCGCCCGGCTGGGGCCGTTGCGCACCGCTGCAGCGCCGGTCTCGGCGAGCCGCGCGGTGTACTCGATCGCTTCGGTCACCTCGATCGCAACCGGCGCGAGTGCGTTCCGCGCCACCGCGCGCGCCAGGTCTTCGGCGTTCACGCCTGGGTCAAGGACGATCGGTGCACCGGATTCGATGGGGAACGTATGCCGGCCCCAGTCGAAGTCGAGCGTCGCCAGCTGGCGGATCGGCCACGGATCGATCAGCTCGGACACGCCCAGGTAGAGCGCGGCCCTCTCCACGCAGTTGGGATCCGGCGCCGGGATCCGCAGGCGCTGCACGGGCTGGCAGGCGTCGACCTTGGGGCCATCCTCCGGCATGCCCTCATCGTTGCGCTGTGGCAACGAGCGGATCCACGCCGCCAGCGCCTCGGTGGTCGGATACTTCGCCGCCAGTTCGATGAGCAAGGGATCGCGTCGGCTGACCAGGTCGGCGATCACCTCGGAGATGGAGCCGAGGCACGTCAGGTCGTTGTTGTCGAACGGGACGCCGATCATGACGCACCTCCGGACGTGTTGTCGCTCGCATCCGGCCCGAGGACACCGCGGATCTTGGCGACCGCCTCAGGCACCGAGAGCGCCACCAGCTCGGTGAGCCAGGCGCGCAGCTCGGCCGGCGACAGCTCGGCGGCGAGCGCACGCGCGAGCATCCCCTCGCGGAACGTCAGCGCGCCCTGGATCGCGGCAAAGTGCGCGAGCGCCGCCGGATCGAGCGTGGGTAGCGCGGCGGTGTCTTCCGTGGCCGATCCGGACGCGCTCACGAGCCCAGATGCGGCCTCGTTCTCCGCATGCGATGTCTCGCCCGTTGCCGGCGCCGGGTCTCGCGGACCCGGCGCCGGTGCTGCGCCCGGCGTGCTCGTCACGTGCGTCGCTGGTGCTGCCGCTGCGGCGCGCGCCTTGGGGCTCGCGCGGCGGCAGTCCAGCAGCGCACCGACTCCGCCGGGAATCTTGACCTTGCCGCCTGCAATGGCGCTCACGATCGCGGGCGCCACGATCGGCACGAGGGTCTCGATCAGCCCCTGGAGCCCGGTCGCTTTCGGAGCGACCTCCTCGGTCTCATGCGCGTCGTCGCCGTGATCGCCCTCATCGTCGTTCGCGTTGGCGACCGCACGCGGTTCGCGCGCCGGTAGCCCCGCGCCGTCTGCCGCGCGCAGGAGCGCCGCCGCGGACTCGAGCATCTGGGGGAACCGATCGATGACGGTGCGCGCGAGCTCGGTGTTCATGCGCATCGCCTCGATGATGACGCTGTCGCTCGGAGCTCGGCTCGCAAGCGGCGCCAGCTCGGCCTTGGTTTCGGGCGGTTGCACGCAGACATAACCCGCAACGGCCACCGGGATCGGCCGATTCTGCTCGTCGACCGGATCGAGTCGGTAGCGTCCGTCTGCGCGCGCTTCGCGGCGCAGATCCTCGATGTCTGCATCGATCGGCAGGATGAGCGGAACGCCATCTCGGCCGTTGTTGATGGCGGACTGATCCCGTCGCGTTCTGCCGGTTGAGGTCGATCGGCAGGGAAGTCGCGCCCGCGAGGATCGTGCTGGTAGGATCGGTCGCAGGTGAGGACGCCGAAAAGATCGAGGGCCCCGGGTA
>JAUKWE010003337.1:0-33366 GCA_032356425.1 Cumathamnion decipiens | reverse complement strand
CGGCCCCCGCCGAGGCGTATGGCCGCTACCAGCGGCTCGTCGCCCAGCTCGCGCCGCTCGCGACCTCGCCGTGGCACTCAGCCCCAGGCTGAGGCTGCGACGCCGGCGGCGCCGGCCTGCACGTGCAGCGCGTCCGGGGCGCGTGCGGTGTCGCACTCGCCGGCCGTGCGGCCCTGCGCTCGCCGCGCATCCCGAGTAGAGTGAGCGTGATGCGACAGCTGTGGTTCGTGGCGGTGCTCGCGGCGCCACCGCTCGCCGGGTGTACCTCGGACCCACCGCCCTCGTGCATCACCGTCGACACCACCTGCGCACCGCTCTATGCGCCCACTTTCGACAACGTCTACACGATGACGCTCGAGAACACGTGCGGCTCCCAGCGCGCGTCCTGCCACTCGGCCGCGGGTCAAAAAGGCGGCATGTCGTTCGAGGACGAACCGCACGCCTACGCGGCCTTGCGCGCCGGCCGGGTCATGCCGGGCAACCCCGGGTGCAGCAAGATGATCGTCCGCACCGACTCGCCGGGCGCGTTCTATCAGATGCCGCCCGGCGATCCGCTCAGCGAACCGGAGCGCTGTGCGCTGATCCAGTGGATCGCGGCCGGGGCGCCCGCCGGCACCGGCCAGGCGCTCACCACCAGAGGGACCCCATGACGCAGACCATGATCCGGTGCCTGATCGGCGCGCTCGGCGTGCTCGCCGCCGCGTGCGGCGACGACGGTTCGGCCAGGCCCATCGCCGAGCTGCAAGATCCCCAGACCTGCAACGCGTGCCACCCCAAGCACGTCCAGCAGTGGTCGGGGTCGATGCACGCGTACGCGTCCGAGGATCCGGTGTTCGTCGCGATGAACAAGCGCGGGCAGCGCGAGACCAACGGCGCGCTCGGCACGTTCTGCGTCAAGTGCCACGCGCCGATGGCGGTCGAGCTCGGGCTCACCAACGGCACGGACTTCGATCCGGCGCAGCTGCCGCCCACCGCCAAGGGCATCACCTGCTACTTCTGCCACAACGTGAAGTCGGTCGAGGCCACCCACAACAACGGCCTCGTGCTCGCCGGCGATCAGACGATGCGCGGCGGCATCACCAACCCGGTGAGCTCGCCGGCGCACCACTCGGCGTACGACAAGCTGATGGACTCCGACACCAACCAGTCCGAGCTCTGCGGCTCGTGTCACGACGTCGTCACGCCGCGCGGCGTCGAGCTCGAGCGCACGTACAAGGAGTGGCAGACCACGTTCTTCTCCCAGCCCGACCCGCTGCACCACCTGACCTGCGGCTCGTGCCACATGCCGTCGTCGACCGACGTCATCGCCGATGCCCCCGGCCTCGACGTCAAGTCGCGGACCAACGGCTTCCACGAGCACCAGTGGCCGGCGATCGATCAGGCGCTGTCGCCGTTCCCCGAGGCCGCCGCCCAGGCCGCCGGGATCAAGCGCGATCTCGATCCGTCGATCGCGATCATCGGCCCGGCGCCGTTCGGCAGCACGGTCCAGCCCGGCGGCATCTGCCTCGATCCGCCGGGCACCCTCTCGGTGCGGATCGACTCGATCGGCACCGCGCACCAGTGGCCGAGCGGCGCCGCGCAGGATCGCCGCGCGTGGCTCGAGGTCATCGCGTCCGACAGCGCCGGCAAGCCGCTGTTCACCAGCGGGGTCGTGCCCGACGGCATGGATCCCGAGCAGGTGGGCGATCCGACCCTGTTCGGCCTGTGGGATCGCACGTTCAAGGACGACGGCACCCCGGCGCACTTCTTCTGGGACGTCGCGCGGGTCGACAGCAAGCTGCTGCGCCCGCCGGTCACGCTCGACAAGAACGCGCCGGCGTTCGACCACTCGTCGACCGTCAAGTTCGACGTCGTCACCAGCTTCACCACCATCGACCAGATCACCGCGCGGGTCCGGATCCGGCCGCTGTCCTACGCGCTGCTCGCCGATCTGGTGAGCTCGGGCGACCTCGCCGCCACGACGGCGAGCGGCCTGCGGACCCTCGACATCTTCGGGACCCAGCGGGCGTGGAGCAAGGCGACCAAGGGCACCGGGCCGGCGATCAACACCAACTGCAGCCCGCGGTGAGCCACCGGCTAGTCGCCGGGGCGTCGCGGCTCAGCGCCGCCGGTAGACCGGGCGCGGATCGTCGACGGCGGCTTGGTACGTCGCCGTGAACTCGCCGAACGCCTCGAGCGCGCTCTCGAGCGGCTTGCCCGGCTGGAGCTCGAACGCGTCGAAGCCGCAGCGCTCCAGGTAATACAGCTGGTCGCGCAGCACCCAGCCGACGGCCCGGAGCTCGCCGGAAAAGCCGTGGCGATCGCGCAGCTGCCGCGCGATCGAGAAGCCCCGGCCATCGGTGAACCGGGTGAACTCGATGGCGATCAGGGCCAGGCGGCCGAGCTCGGGGATGTCCGACGGCAGCTTGTCGCTCGCGACGCGCACCCCCAGGGCCGGGTAGCGCGCGAGGAGCGCGTCCCGCGCCTTGACATAGCGCGCGAGCGTGACGATCGGCTTGCCGCCCTCGGGGAGCTCGGCGCCGTCGGGCACGTGGAGGAAGTCGTCGTCGGTGATGGCGCGCTTGCGGATGATCTGCATGGTCATTCTGCTCCGGCGGCCGCGGCGTCGCCGTACACCGCTTGCTTGAACGGCTCGAAGCCGAGCCGGCGCACGGTCTCGAGGAAGCGCTCGTCGGGTGACTCGCGCACGATGAGGTAGCGGTCCAGCACCTTCTCGACCGCGTTGACGATCTCGTGCTGGGCCAGGGCCGCGCCCAGGATCTTGCCGATCGAGGCATCGTCGCCGGGGCTGCCGCCGAGCATGAGCTGGTAGAACTCCTCGCCGCGCTTGTCGATGCCCAGGATGCCGATGTTGCCGACGTGGTGGTGGCCGCAGGCGTTGATGCAGCCGCTGATCTTGATGCTGACGTCGCCGACGTCGTTCAGGTAGTCCATGCGATCGAACCGCTCGGCGATCTCGAGGCTGAGCGGGATGCTGCGCGCGTTGGCGAGATCACAGTAGTCGAGCCCGGGGCAGGTGATGACGTCGGTCAGCTTGCCGGCGTTGGACTGGCCGAGGTCGAGCGCCATGAGCTCGGCATGGAGGCGCGGCAGCTCGGACGTCTTGACGTCCGGCAGCACCAGGTTCTGCGTGTGCATCACCACGACGTGCCCGAACGAGTACCGGTCGGCGATCCCGGCGATCGAGTCGAGCTGCGTGTCGGAGACGTCACCCGGCGGCACGCCCGGCATCTTCACCGAGATGACGACGGCGCTGTAGCCCGGCACCTTGTGGGGGAAGACGTTGTTCTTCACCCAGTTGCCGAGGTCGCGATCGCGGCCGAGCGCGAGCGCGGACGTATCGCTCGCCGGCAGCGTCTCGTACGGGGGCGGCGCGAAGAACGCGCTGACGCGCGCGACCTCCGCCTCCGGCAGCTCCATCGCGGGGGTCCGCGAGGCCTCCCAGTCCTCCTGCACCCGGCGGCGGAACTCCTCGACGCCCAGCGCCGTCACCAGGATCTTGATGCGCGCCTTGTACTTGTTGTCGCGGCGGCCGTGCAGGTTGTACACGCGCAGGATGCTCTCGATGTACGACAGCAGGTGGCGCTTCGGGAGGAACTCGCAGATCACGGAGCCGATCACCGGCGTGCGGCCGAGCCCGCCGCCGACGATCACCTCGAAGCCGTGCTCCTTGTTCGCGTTCTCGACCAAGCGGAGCCCGATGTCGTGGAACCGCACGGCGGTCCGATCGTCGCCGGGCGTGCCCGTCACCGCGATCTTGAACTTGCGCGGCAGGTACGCGAACTCCGGGTGGAACGTCGACCACTGGCGCAGGATCTCGCAGTACGGCCGCGGATCCTCGAGCTCGTCGGGCGCGATCCCGGCGAAGTGATCGGAGGTGATGTTGCGGACGCAGTTGCCGCTGGTCTGCACGGCGTGCATCTCCACGCTCGCGAGCTCGTCGAGGATGCTCGGCACGCCCGACAGCTTGGGCCAGTTGTACTGGACGTTCTGGCGCGTCGTGAGGTGGAGGTAGCCGCGGTCGTAGGTCCGTGCGATGTGCGCGAGCTTGCGCACCTGCGTCGAGCTGAGCAGGCCGTACGGGATCGCCACCCGGAGCATGTACGCGTGGAGCTGCATGTACAGCCCGTTCTGCAGGCGCAGCGGCTTGAACTCCTCCTCGGTGATCTCGCCGGTGAGGCGCCGCGCGACCTGGCCGCGGAACTGGTGCGCGCGCTCGGTGATGATGCGGCGGTCGTAATCGTCGTACTGGTACATGGGTCAAGCTCCCGTCAATGTCGTCCGAGCCCGCTGTCGGGGCGTCGCATGGGTACGGTCGGGCCGTTCGCGCGGATGCGCTCGCGCGCCGTCAACGGATCGATGGTGCCGTCGGCCGCGTACACCTCGATGACGTACGGATCGGAGATCTCGCGTTGCTCGCTGGCGTTCGCGGCGGCGGCGAGCGACTTGCCGGTCGGCTCGTCGTTCAGCAGCTCGGCCTCGGCGAGCCGGCGGGACCAGGTCCCGTCCGCGCGTCGCCACGCGTTGGCGCCATCTTCCGTGAAACTTCCCGTGACGACCCAGTGATTCGCAGCAGGCACCCGCACATCCTATGCGATGTCGCGCGATGAGTAGAAGCTATAATTCTCATGCTATACATAACAAATAGGCATGTCATCCCCATGAACCTGAATCATCTCAGGGTGTTCCATGCCGTGGCGGTCGCCGGGAGCATCACGGCGGCAGGCCGCGCGCTCCAGGTGAGCCAGCCCGCGGTGTCCAAGCAACTCGGCGAGCTCGAAGACGCGCTGGGCGCGCAGCTGGTCGATCGGCTGCCGCGGGGGATCCGGCTCACGACGGCCGGGCGCGCGCTCCTGGAACACGCCGGGCGCATCTTCGGCATCGAGCGCACGGCGGAGGTCGAGCTCGCCGCGCTCCTGGGGGTCCGGCGCGGTCAGCTCTCGATCGGCGCGAGCACGACCATCGGCAGCTACCTCGTCCCGCGGGTCCTCGGCGCGTTCCAGCGCCAGCACCCCGCGCTCCTGCTCGATCTCCAGATCGGCAACACCGCCCTCGTCCACGATCTCGTGCGCCGGCAGGTCGTCGAGCTCGGGCTCACGGAGGGCTTCGTCACCGACGACGATCTCGAGACCGGGGTGTTCGATCAGGATGACATGGTCGCGATCACCGCGCCCGGCGATCCCGTGCTCGCGCGGGTGCCGCTGTCGGCCAGGGCGCTCGTCGCCTTGCCGTTCGTGATGCGCGAGCGCGGCTCCGGCACGCGCGAGGTGATCGAGGCCGCGCTCGCGAAGCAGGGGCTCGCCGTCGAGCCCGTGATGTCGCTCGGCAGCACCGAGGCGGTCAAGAATGCCGTCGCCGCGCGGCTGGGGGTCGCGATCGTGTCCCGCCTCGCCGTGGAGCTGGAGCTCGCCAGCGGCGCGCTGGTCGCGATCGAGCTCGCCGATCTCGCGATCCGCCGCGCGCTGCACCTGGTCGAGCTGCGCGGCAAGTCGCGCAGCCCGGCCGCGTCCCGGTTCCTCGCGCTGCTCGCGCACTCGCGGGCGCCGGTCGAGCCCGCCGCCGGCGCGGTCCCGGCGGTCAGCGCGCGACGTCGTGCGCGGGGGTGACCGCGCCGCCGCGATCAGAGGAAGTCGAGATCTTTGTTCCGGGCCAGGATCTCCTTGGCCTCTTCTTCTTCCGTGGTCGGGGCGGTCAGGACTTCCTTGAGCATCTTCACATAGGAGGTGTACACGGTCCGCGCGCCGTTCGCGGTCACGACGAAGAACGGCGCGGCCTCGACGCCGAGCTCCGCGGCCAGGCGCATCCCCTCGCTGTCGGGCGCGCGCTCGTCGGCGATGACGATCTGATCGATGCGCGACATCAGGCCCGCCGCCCGGAGCCGGTCTTCGACCTCGCCGCACTTCCGGCACGCACTGCCATCCGACTTGATCTTCTTGACGAATGTGATCATCGCTCAGGCCTTCGGGGTTTTGGTGTGGAGCCCGCACTCCTTGATCGTGGCCTCTTCCCACCACCAGCGGCCCTCGCGCTCGTGCTGGTTCGGAAGGACCGGGCGGGTACAGGGCTCGCAGCCGATGCTGGTGAACCCCTGCTCGTGGAGCGCGTTGTACGGGACGTCGTTCTGCCGGATGTAGTTCCAGACCTGCGCGGAGGACCAGTTCGCGAGGGGGTTGAACTTCACGAGGCGGCGCTCGGGCGTCGAGAACGCCGCGTCTTCCTGGATGACCGGGACGCCGGCGCGCGTGCTCGGGCTCTGGTCCTTGCGCTGCCCGGTGATCCACGCGTCGAGGGTCGCGAGCTTGCGCCGCAGCGGGATCACCTTCCGGATGCCGCAGCACTCGTTGTGGCCATCCTGGTAGAAGCTGAACAGGCCCTTGTCGCGGACCAGGCGCTCGACCGCGACCGTATCGGGAGACAGCCCCTCGAGCGTCAGGTGATAGCGCTCGCGCACCTTCTCGAGGAAGCGATAGGTCTCGCCGTGGAGCCGGCCGGTGTCCAGGCTGAACACCATGACGTCCGGCCGGATGCGCGTCGCCAGGTCGACGAGGACGACGTCCTCCGCGCCGCTGAACGAGATCGCGATCTTGTCGAACCGCTCGAGCGCGAGCCTGAGCAGATCCTGAGGTTCGCGCGCCGCGTACTCGGTGGCGAGGGCAGCCAGCTCTGTCGCAGAAACTCCCATCGGACACATCTTACGCATGTCCCCGAGCGCGGGCTACTCGAGGTCGAGGTTACTTCCCCTTGCGCGGGTCGGGTTCGCCGGCAGCGCGGAGCCTGTGTCGACCATTCGGCACCCCCGGCCCTCTGGCATTCACCCATATGAAATGCGAGGTTGGCTTCACATGACCGTCGCTCATCTTCGCCCAGCCCGGCTTGGGGCATTCCTCGCACTCTGGCTCCTCATGTCGTCCGGCGCGGCCTTCGCGCAGACGGCGGCCGGCGCGACCCCGGCTGACTTCTCGGTGGACTCGAGCGGCAACGCTGCGGCCCAGATCGAGATCGCGGTGCCTCCGGGTCCGCATGGCATGCAGCCCAAGCTCGCGCTGGCGTACACGAGCGCCGCGAAGAACGGCCTCTTGGGCGTCGGCTGGACGCTGCAGGGGATCTCGGCCATCACGCGTGGCGGGCCCAGCAAGTACTACGACGGAGTCGAGCTCACCCCCTACGACGGGCAAGTGACCTATACCCAGCGCTCGGACGGCGCGATCAATGACCGGTTCTTCCTCGACGGGCAGCGGCTCATCGCCGTGAAGAACAGCAGCGGTGGGACGCTCACCTCCGTGACGGCGCAGAATGCTGCCTACGGAAAGTCGGACACCGTCTATCACACCGCCGTCGAGTCGTGGACCAAGGTCACGTCGGTGAGTACGGCAGGCATTGGCCCTCGGTACTTCATCGTCTACCAGAAGGACGGTACGCAACTGCAGTTTGGCGCGAACGAGGACTCCCGGATCCAGCCCCCGGGGAGCCCGAGCATCCGGGTATGGGCGCTGGACCGGGTCACCGATCCGAACGGCAACACGATGACGTTCAGCTACAGCGAGGACAACGCCAACAGCGAGTACCGTGTCGCGAGCATCAGCTACACGGCGAACTCCGCCGCGGGCTTCGCGGCGAAGAACAGCGTCACCTTCGTCTACGAGGATCGAGACGACCGCCCGACCGCCTATCAGGCCGGCCACGTGAGCAAGTTGACCAAGCGCCTCAAGGAGATCCAGACGTACGTGGGCACGACCCGCGTCAAGACCTACAAGCTCGCCTACAACTACGGCAAGGCGACCCGGCGGAGCCGGCTGGCGAGCCTGCAAGAGTGCGACGGCGCCGGCGCGTGCATGCCCGCCACGACGTTTGCCTACAGCGACTTCACGCCGGATGGGACCTTCAACATCGTCACACCGACTCGAAATGTGGAGATGCTCGCAGACATCGTCCACGTCTATACCGGAGACTACAACGGCGATGGCATGACCGATCTCCTCCGGCAGGAATCGGGCATCTACAACAGCAGCACGAACAGCTTCAACGTCTTATTCTCGAAGGGCAATGGCGACTTCAATATCGTCACGCCGCCTGGAGCATATCAGGTCGATCTGAGGTTCGATCCGGGTGCCAACATCCTCCCCGGCGACTTCAACGGCGACGGCAAGACCGACTTCCTTCGGCAGGAGAAAAACGAGTACGCCAAGAACGACGACACCAACACCTTCAACGTCTACTTCTCCAAGGGCGACGGATATTTCAATATCGTCACTCCGCCAGGAAGCTCGTATCAATACGACATGAAGTACGATCCGGGCTGCAACCTCATCCCGGCGGACGTCAAGGGCGACGGGGTCAGCGGCTTCCTCCGGCAGGAGAAGAACGACTGGATCAAGAGTAATGCCGACAACACGTTCAATGTCTACTTCTCGCGGCGCGATGGCTACTTCGACAAGGTCACCCCGGCGGGAGCCGCGTATCAGGAGGACCTGAAGTACAACCCGGGAGCCCTCATCATCCCCGGGGACTTCAACGGCGACGGCGCCGTCGACTTCCTCCGCCAAGAGTGGAACGGCTGGGATGATAATACCAGCAAGACCTTCCAGGTCTACTTCTCCCGGCACGACGGCAGCTTCAACATCGTCGAACCGGCGGGCACCGAATATCAGGATTGGCTGAGGTACGATCCGGGGGCCAACATCATTCCCGGAGATTATAATGGCGACGGCCTGCAGGACTTCATCCGGCAGGAGTGGGGCGGCTGGGACAATGACCCCGGCAACACCTTCAACGTCTACTTCTCGCGTGGCAACGGATACTTCAACATCGTCACGCCGCCAGGCGACGTATATCAGGATTGGCTGAAGTACGACGCGGGCGCCTACATCATCCCCGGAGACTTCAACGGGGACGGCTTGCAAGACTTCATCCGGCAGGAGAAGGGCGATCGAAGCAAAGACAACAACACCAGCTTCAACGTCTACCTGTCTCGCGGCGACGGCACCTTCGAGATCTTCACCCCCAGCGGCAGCGACTATCAGACACGGCTGAAGGCGGACAACGGCGGCGTCAAGATCACCGTGGGGGACTACAACGGCGATGGTATCGATGACTTCGTGGCCCAGCGGAAGAGTTCGTTCGAGGGCTCCACCAGCTACTGGGTGTATCTCGCCAAGGGCCCGCTGCCCGATCTGCTGACCTCGATGACCGACGGGCTGAAGAAGACGACCACGATCGCGTACAAGCCGCTGACCGATCCCGGCGTCTACACCAAGGGCAGCGGCGCGGTGTACCCCGTGGTCGACGAGCAACCCGCCGTGCCCGTGGTCGCCTCGTTCACCCTGGCGGACGCCAACGGCAACCTGGTCAAGCAAGACTACACCTACGAGGCGCTGCGGACCCGCCGCGATGGCTCCGGCGTCAGCAGCTTCGCCAAGATCCACAAGCTGGACACCTCGAGCGGCGTCAAGCAGACCACCGAGTACCACCAGGACACGTTCCTGGGCGGCCAGGTCAAGGCCATCACCAAGGCGCAAGGCTCGGCGCTGCTGGAGGGCACCGACTATGTGTACTACGCCGAGTCCGCCGCGGGCTCGCGCCCCTACGTCAACGTCGCGCAGCCGCTGCTCCAGCGCGCCGACGTCAAGCACTACGTGGCGGGCGCGCTCAAGTATACGACCCGGCAGGAATATACCTACGACGGCTACGGCAACATCACGAAGCTCGTGGACCACGGCGACCTCAACACGGCGAGCGAGCGGCTCTACACCGCGAGCCAGTACAGCAACAACGAGACCACCTGGATCCTCGGCCTCGTCACCGCCATCAAGCAGGCCAAGGCGGACGGCAGCACGTTTGCCTCGTGGGATGCCACCAAGGATCTGACCTGGGAGAAGCGCAGCTATGACACCAAGGGGAATGTCACCCGGCAGGAGCGTTACAACGATCAAGGCAACACCTGGCTCGCCAATGTGACCACCCGCAATGGCTTCGGGGATCCGATCTCCAGCGTCGACCCCACGGGCAACACCGCCACGCTCGTGTACGACGCGAGCTACACCTACGTGGCGGAGCGGCGGGTCGCCAATGGCTCCCAGCCCGCGCTGGTCACCCGGTTCCTCTATGACCCCCGCTTCGGGGAGATGACCTCGCAGACCGATCCCAACAACCGCACCCTCAGCTATACGCTGGACGGCTTCGGGCGGTTCACTGTCCTGCAGGGGCCCCGGCCCGACGATCCTAACCAGCGCGTGGAGTTCGTCCGCCGCGAGTGGGCCAACACCGCCCAGGGCATGGTCGGGACCATCTCATCGCGCACCGACTGGAGCGCGAACTTCGGCAGCACCACGAGCCCCTGGTACTGGGAGAAAGAATACACCGATGGCTTCGGCCGCGTGTACAAGAAGGACTCGCTGGGCCCGGACGGTCGCACCATCACCGAGGACACGGGCTACAGCCCGCAGGGCTGGGTCGCCAGGCGCACGTTCCCGCACTGGTCGACCGAGACGGGCAGCACCCTGCCGGCGATGGCCATCGCCTACGATGCCCGAGGCCTGCCGACGAGCATCACCTCCGGAGGGGTGGTGACCGGCATCGCCATGAACGCCGACGGCAAGTCGTTCACCCGCACCGAGGCCACCGGGACCCCCAGCGCGCGAAGGACGTCCTATACGCTCGATAGCCGGCTCAAGGTCGTCAGCAAGACCGACGCCGAGAACCAGGTGACGCAGTTTCAATACGACCCGCTGTCCCGGCCGATCAAGGTGACCGATCCGGACGGCGTGATCCACACGACCGCTTACACGTCCCTGGGACTCAAGAAGGAGGTGAGCGATCCCGACACCGGGGTGACGCGCTTCCAGTACAGCAACGGCCTCCTGAGCTCCGAGACCGACGCCGCCGGCAACACCATCAGCTACACGTATGATCCGTCGAGCCGGATCCAGCGCAAGGCGGTCGCCTGGAACAAGGCGGGATCGCCGCAGTCCACGGTGGTGGACTACTACTACGACACGGCGAATGGCTCGGCCGCGTACACCAACCTCGCAGGGAATGTCTACCGTGTGGTCACGCAGTCGCAGGGCGTCGTCCAGTCCGACTATCGGTATGGATATGACGCGTACGGCCACGCGGCCCTGGTGGAGGTGAGGCTGGACGGCCAGCCAACCCCCTTCGTGTTCCGGTATGGCTACGATCCGCTGGGCCGGAAGATCGAGCAGGTCTTCCCCGACAACGCGCGCGCGCGCACGTCGTACCTGCCGGCCGGCAACATGACGGTGGTGGCGCTCGAAGACGCGGTCCGAGGCACGCGGGGGCCATTGACCCCGTACACGACCTACAAGGGATACACGGCGCGCGGCGAGCCGACGGGGGTCGAGTACGGCAACGGCGTGCAGGTCGCGCTCGCCTACGATCCCGTCCGGGGGATGCTCACCAAGAACACGATGACCTATGGTCCGCCGTCGTCCGCGTCCTCCCCCAAGCTGGTGGACGACCAGTACGACTGGGATCCGCTGGGCGAAGTCACCCGGATCAACGATCTCCGGACGGCCTCCGGAGGGGCCTATGATCCGTATCCGTTCCACAACACCACCCGGTCGTTCACGTACACGGCGGCCGGGCGGATCTCGACCGCCACCGCCCCGAACACCTACGGCAGCCTGGCCTATACCTACAGCCGGGGAGGCGACCTCCTCACCAAGGACGGCGTCGCCTACACCACGGGCACGGGCCACCGGGTCGTCAGCGGCCAGAAGGCCGGTGCGGAGGTGTTCTCGGCCACCTACGACGCCCGGGGCAACCGGGTGACGACCGTGGGTGAGGATGCCACGCAGTGGGGCTATGCGTATGATGGCGAGAACCGGCTCCTCGAGGTCAAGAAGAACAACGCCCTGGCCGGCAGCTTCGAGTACGACGATTCGGGCCGGCGCACGCGCAAGCGGGACGCCGCGACCGGCACGACGACCTGGTACGTGTGGCAAGACTACGAGGTGACGACGTTCGGCGCGTCGGCCGGTGGTCATACGCAGCACACCAAGTACCTCACCGGCCAGACCGGACCTGCCGTATCGATCACCCGGCCGGCGGAGGAGGTCACGCTGACGGCAGCCTCGAGCACGACCCTCGGCCTTACCCCCGGCGACAACGGCGCGGGCCACCCGGTCGTGGGCACGTTCTTCCTCCACAAGGATCATATCGGCAGCACCCAGGTCGTCACCGACCACCTGGGCAAGGTCGTCTCGCGGACCGTCTACAAGCCGTTTGGTGACATCGACCTGCGGTACAGCGAGGGCAGCGACGTCCACCGCGCCAAGTTCGGCGGCCAGGAGTTCGACGGCGAGAGCGGCCTCTACTACTTCAACGCCCGCTACTACGACGCCAGGCTCGGTCGCTTCCTCACCGCCGACAGCGTCATGGGCGCGGGCTTCCTGCAGGTCGATGCGTTCAACCGCTACGCCTTTGCAGGGAATAACCCGATCCGCAACGTCGACCCGACGGGGCACAGCTTCATCGTCGGGCTCATCGTCGGGGCCATCGTGGGAGCGACCGTTGCGTTCACCGCGGAGCTCGTCCAGCAGGGAGTCACCAATGGCTGGGGGAACATCCAGGTGGGGAAGGTGTTCGTGGCGGGGCTCAAGGGCGCGATCACGGGGCTCCTGTCCGCGGCGGTGGGCGGCGGGGTGAGCAAGATCGCGGACAAGGCGGTGAAGAAGCTGACCGACGGCGTGAAGAAGGGGGTCAAGACGGCCATCAACATCGGCGTCGAGGCCGTCGCCGGCGCGGCCGGGGACGTGGTCGTCCAGGCGACGAGCAACGGGATCCAGGCGGCGCGGGGCCAGGAGGTGGACTGGGCACGGACCATGCTCATCTCGATCAGCGTGGGCGCGGTGGCGGGCGGCCTCGGCGGGGCGCTGGACGGATGGCACCGCGGCAGCTACGACGTCACGCCGACCGACGGCAAGGGCTCGCGGCAGCCGAAGGCGTCCGTCGTGGAAGGGCTCCACGTCCGGGATCACCTGAAGGCCATGGACGCCACGGACTGGGGAATCAAGATCGGGGTGGGCGCAGGCGCCACGCTGGTCAGCTCGGCGCTCAACGAGTACTTCGACGATGCGGAGAACAACAGCGATACGGCCGGTAACGCCTTCAGCACCTCCGGGATGGATAATGCGCCCGAGCCTCAGTACAACGGGCGGATGATCATCAACGTGGTGGCAGGCCAGGCGTGCCTGGGCCACGCGCTGGACGGGGCGGAGGAGAGCGGCTCCTCGCAGTGAGCGGGCCCGGCGGCGAGCTGCGCCGTGCCATCGGCCCCGCGGCGGTCAGGCCTGGATGCAGAACTTGTACACGACGGTGTCGTGGACCGCGCCGACCTGCGCGTCGATCGTGATCTCCCAGTAGCCGGGCATCCACGTGTTGATCTGCGACAGCTTGTACTGGCCCGCGTCGGGCATCGCTTCGACCTGCACGCTGTAGGCGCCGGCGCCGTGCTGGTGATCCGGCATGAACGGCGTGACGATCATCGAGGCGCCCGTCGCGGGCGCGCCGGCGACGCCGCCCGACATCGAGTTGACCTGGATCACCCAGGTGTTGAAGTTGCGGCCCGGCGGCGCCGGGTTGGCCGACATCAGCTTGAAGTCGAGCAGGCCGGAGGCGCCCGGGTGTTCGAGCCCGACGGTGTAGATGTCCCCGCGCCCGCTGGTCATGCACGCCAGGGCCTCATCGGCATCGGGCGCGGCGTCGCCGCCATGGCAAGCAGCGGCAACGGTGATTCCTAACGACAGCACGATGAGGCGCATGGTTCTCCTACGCGACGAGCGCGAACAAGTTACCAAGCTACGAGCCAGATCGGCGAGCGGTTCGATCACGTCACCTAACACGCTGATCAAACGGGCGAATCGGGGTCCTCGACGCCGTACAGGCCCGATGTGAGCAGGACCACGGTGTCCTTGGTAAGCCCGGTGCCGCTCGGGATGCCGGAGAACGTCACGCGCGCGATCGCGGCATCGCACGGCTCACCGGCGCGGCTCGCGAGCGACCAGACCTCGGAGAGCTGCGCGTGCGGTTGCAAGAACGCCGTCACGGTTGACCGGCCGCTCGGGCCGCCCCCGCTGACCGGCTCGACGACGAGCTGGAGCGCGAACTTGCGGATCGGCAGCTCGCTGCACGCGCCGGGTGCGGCGAGCCGCAGCGCGCGCCGCTGCACGATCCGGGTGGACAGCATCCAGGCCTCCGACGCGGTGGGCTGCACCGGCTCGAGGGTGGGCGCCAGCGCGGCGATCCGCGCCCGCACTTCGCCGATGTCCTCGCTGTGCTCGTACCACGCGTGGAGCGGGACCATGTGGCCCTGGCGCGGGCCGCGCAGGTACAGCCGGTACACGATCGGCGCGTCGTCGCCGCTGATCTCCTCGACGACGTACGCGATCCCCGCGAACCGCGCGACGCCGAGCACGGTCATGCGGTGACCGACCGCGGTCGCGGCCTGGGTCACCCGCGCGGTCGTCGTCATGAAGCCGAGCGAGCTGCGCAGGGTAGGGAGCGGCGCGTCGCGATGCAGGTACGCGTGGGCGAGCGCACGTTGCGTCCGGCGCATGCGCGCGAGCGCGATCAACGTGGTCTGGGTCTTGGTATCGCCGTTCACCGCGCTCATGCAGATAAGAACGCGCGAGGACTCGCCTGGTTGCACCCGGAATATCTTTGATGCAGCTCGGGTTTTATCGGAACCCGGGGCGCGCTACGGCGTCTGGTACGTGAGCTCGCGTACGACGCCGGCCTTGTCGGTCCGCGTCCAGGTCCCGGTGCGACGCCCCTGCGTCAGGGTGCCGGCGACCACCACGCCAGAGGTCAGCTGCCGCCACGGGCCGTCGAGCACGCCGTCCTTGTAGGTCGCGGTCAGCGTGACGTGATCCTCGGCGTCGTACTCGGTCCACGTGCCGGTCTTGCGATCGTCCTGGAACTGGCCGGTCACCGCGGGCTTGCCGGCGCGGTACTCGACGTAGCGCCCGGTCGCCTTGCCGTCCTTGTAGGTCGCCTCCGTCGCGACCTTGCCATCGATGAACTTCTTGACCACGCCGTCGAGCTTGCCGCGCTTCCAGGTCTGTTCGAGCGTCGGCACGCCGTCGGGCGTCCACTCCTTCCACGTGCCGTGCTTCTGGTCCCCGCGGAACCGGCCCTCGACGATCACCTTGCCGCGGGTGGTGAGCTCCTGGTAGATCCCGTCGGCCGCGCCCTGGGAGACGTGCTGGCGCGACGCGACCTTCTTGTTGGGCCAGAACGTCAGCATCGTGCCGGTCCCGTCCTTGATCGCGAACCGGCCGAGCTCGTTCTGGTTGTGATCGTAGTAGATGAAGTCACCGTCGGGCTTGCCGGCCGTGTAGTTGCCGGTGAACACGATCTTGTTCTCGTACCACTCGGTCCACGGGCCATCGCGCTTGCCGTCCAGGTAGTTGCCCTCGCGCTCCTTGTTGGCGTCGCGATCGTTCCACGTCCACAGCCCGTCGCGCTTGCCGTGATCGAACTGGCCGTGCACGCGCATCGCCTTCTTGCTGCGCCAGATCGTGTACTCGCCGTCGAGCTTGCCGTGGCGATCGTACGACTCGTCGACCACCATGAGCCAGAACTGCCAGATCTGGCGGCCGCCGCGCCGCACGCCCGCCGCGAACGTCTCCTCGATCCGCAGCGTGCCGCGGGTGCCCAGGGCATGCGGCCCATCGAGCTTGCCCGCGATCCATTGCGACGTCACCAGCGGCGTGCCGTCGGTCGCGTAGATCTTCTCGGCGCCGTGGGCCACGCCGGCCTTGAGCGCGCGCTCGCGGTACAGCGTGCCATCGTCGAGCCAGTGCTTCTCGGTGCCGGTGCCGGCGCGCATGTCGTACTCGCCGAGCACCGCGCCCGCCGCGCTGGTCATCCGCCACCGGCCGGTCTTCTGGCCGGCCGCGTAGCTCCCGGTCTCGACGATCGCGCCGGTCGTGCCACGCCGCTGCCACGCACCGTCGAGCACGCCGTCCTTGTACGCCCCGGTGATCTCGGGCTGGCCGTCGGGGAACACCGTGACGAACGGGCCGTGGCGCGTGCCGTCGGGCTTGCCGCAGAACCAGGTCGGATCGGGTGCGCGGGCGAGCGCGAGCGCCGTGCCGGGCTCGCACGCGAGCACCGGGAGCGCCGGGAGCTCCGGCGCGTCGGGCACCGCCGCATCCATCACGACGAGGGGCGCGGAAGGCGGGGGGGTGGGTTCCTGCGGCGCGGCCTTGGGGCTGCTCGGTCCGGAGCCACAGGCAGCCGCCGACGTCAAGATCCAGGCGGCGGTGTGGAGACGAACCACATCGTTATTGTGCACGAAGGCCAGGCTTGGCGCGATCGTAGCGCTAGGATTGCGCGCAATGACGGCACGCAACCTCCTGCTCGCCACTTTTGGCATCGTTCTGCTCACCGCATCGGCGTCCGACGCGCGGCCTCGCCCGGGAGGCCACCTCGGCGGCCGGCGCTTCGAATCGAACAAGACCTTCGGCCTCGGGCTCGAGCTCGGCGCCCCGACCGGCGTCACCGGGAAGTACTTCCTGTCGTCCGACCGCGCCCTCGATTTCGGCGTCGGCGACATCTACAACTACTTCGACCGCTCCGGCCTCCACATCTACGCCGATTACCTGTTCCACCCGGTGTCGCTGGTGGCGACCGAGACGTTCGAGCTGCCGTTCTATGTCGGGATCGGCGGCCGGTACTGGCGGTTCGACGATACCCGGCCGAACGGCATCACCGACTCGGCGTCCGCGCTCGGGATCCGGGTCCCGATCGGCGTCGCGTTCGACTTCAACAACGTGCCGCTCGACATCTTCCTGCAGGTCGTGCCCGTGCTCGACTTCTACTCGGGCTACGTGGTGCACGACGTGTACCTCGACTTCGACACGTCGCTCGGCATCCGCTACTGGTTCAACTGATCCTCACAGCCGGACCGTGCTCGGGTCGAGGCCGACCTCGTCGCAGATCGCGTCGAGCGCCGGGCGGTTCACGCCGCGCCACGCCAGCGCGGCGGCGTCGCACGGGATCGGGCAGTCGGTCCGCAGCGTGGCGAGCGTGCGGTACAGGGTGGCCTCGGCGCGGTGCTCGCGCAGCTCCCGCGCGAGCCGATCGGCGCCGCGCAGGGCGACGGTCCACGCGGTGTGATCGTCGGGGATGTCCGGGATGTGGCGGTAGACCGCGAGCACCTTGCCCGCCGAGCTCTTGCCCCAGCCGTCGAGGCCGGGGATGCCGTCGGCGGTGTCGCCGACCAGGGCGAGCAGATCCGGGATCGACGCGGGGGTCACGCCGTGCTTGGCGATCACGGCGGCCTCGTCGAGCGTCTGGTCCTTGAACCGATCCCAGCACACGACGCGGCTGCCGATCACGCACTGGCACATGTCCTTGTCGACCGCGGTGATCAGCACGCGCTCGACGGCCGGATCGCCGGCGAGCCGGTGGGCGGCGGTCGCGATCGCGTCGTCGGCCTCGAACTCGACCATCGGCCACACGACCAGGCCCAGGGCGGCGGCCGCGCGCTCGGCGAGCTCGAACTGGCCGGTGAGGCCCTCGGGGAGGCCGTCCCCGGTCTTGTAGCCCGCGAACAGATCATTGCGAAACGACTCGATCACGTGATCGAATGCGACGCCCACATGCGTCATCGGCAGCTTCGGCTTCGACAGCAGCATCGCGAAGCTGCGGATCATGCCGCGGACGGCGCCGACCTCGCGCCCGTGGGCCTGGGCCGGGGGCGCGCCGAACCACTGCCGGAACAGCTCGTACGTCCCGTCGATCAGGTGGACCTGCACGCCGGCAAGCCTACACGGTACAACCGGTGCGTGCGCATCGACTCCCTCCGCCGCGCCCCCACGTGGCGCATCGTGCTCGTGGCCGCCTGCGCGATCGCGTGCGGTGCCAGATCGAGGACCCTCATGCCGACCCCGCCGACCCCGCCGTCCCCGCTCGCCGCTGCCGCCGTGGCGGGGGTCACCGATCCCGTGCTGCGTCAGGTGATCGCCGATCACTGGGAGCACGCGATGCGGTGGTCACCGCCCTCGGCGACCACGCTGGGCGATCACCGCTACGACGACCGGCTCGCGCCGCGCGACGCGGCGGCGCGAGCCGCGTTCCACGCCGAGCACGACGCGCTCCTGGCCCGGCTGGTCGCGCTCGATCCGGCGCGGCTCGGCGACGTCGATCGCGTGACCTACTCGCTGCTCCGCGACAAGCTCGCCGCCGAGCACGCGATGAACGTGTGCAAGCTCCACGAGTGGAGCGTGGACGCGGCGAACAGCAGCGTGTTCGGTGAGCTGTCGTACCTCGTCGAGGCGCATACCGTGACGGTGCCGCACGACGCGGCGAACCTGATCGCGCGGTTGCGCCAGGGCCCCAAGCTGGTCGATGACACGATCGCCAACCTGACGCTCGGGCTGGCGGATGGCCGGGTGGCGTCGGCGGAGAAGCTGCGCCGCGCGATCGAGCAGCTCGATCACGAGCTCGCCAGGCCGGTCGAACGCTGGGCGATGGTCGCGCCGGCGTGGGCCGTGCCGCCGGTGCCCGATCCGTGGCCCGACGGCGAGCGCGATCGCCAGCTGCACGCCCTGCACGAGGTCGTGGAGGCCCAGATCCGGCCGGCGCTCGTGCGGCTCCGCGACTTCCTGCAGGGCACCGTGCTGCCGCGCGCCCGGACCGACCGGGAAGGCCTGGTGGGCGTGCCCGACGGCGCCGCCTGCTACCGCGCCGCGATCCTCCTGCACGTCGGCCTGCCGATGACCCCGGCGGAGCTCCACGCGCTCGGCGAGGCGGAGATCGCGCGCACCGATCGCGAGCTCGCCGCGCTCGGCAAGGTGGTGCTGGGGACGGCGGACCTGGCCGCGACGATCGCCCGGCTGCGCGACGATCGCGCGCTGTACTTCGACTCCGGCGCGGAGATGCTCGCGGCGGCGCAGCACGCGCTCGATCGCGCCAAGGCGGCGATCCCGCGGTTCTTCTCGGTCCTGCCGCGGGCCGATTGCGTGCTGCGCGAGACCCCGGCGTTCGAGGCGCCGTACTCGACGATCGCGTACTACCGCCAGCCGCACTACGACGGCACCAAGCCCGGCGAGTACTTCGTCAACACCTACCGGCCCGAGACCCGGCCGCGGTTCGAGCTCGAGGCGCTGACCTGGCACGAGTCGATCCCCGGGCACCACCTGCAGATCGCGCTGGCGCAGGAGCTCGGCGCGCTGCCGATGTTCCGCAAGCTCGACGGCTCGACCGCGTTCATCGAGGGCTGGGCGCTGTACACCGAGCGGCTCGCCGAGGAGATGGGGCTCTACACCGGCGATCTCGATCGGATCGGCAAGCTGTCGTACGACGCGTGGCGGGCGTCGCGGCTCGTGGTCGACACCGGGATCCACGCGTTCGGCTGGACGCGGGCCCAGGCGGAGGCGTACATGCGCGCGCACACCGCGCTGACCTTCGTGAACATCTCGAACGAGGTCGATCGCTACATCGGCTGGCCCGGGCAGGCGCTCGCGTACAAGATCGGCCAGCTCGAGATCGAGGAGCTGCGCCGGCAGGCCGAGGCCGCGCTCGGCGCGAGCTTCGATCTGCCGGCCTTCCACGCCGTCGTGCTCGGCGCCGGCCCGGTCACGCTGCCGGTGCTGGGCGCGCGCGTCCGCGCATGGATCGCGCGATGACCGGCGAGGCGCCGGGCGCGCGCAGCCTCGTTCGTGGCCTGGGGCCGTGGGCCTCGGCGTCGATCGTCGTCGGGACGATCATCGGGACCGGCGTGTTCCTCAAGACCGCGGTGATGGCGCAGCTCGGCGGCTCGCCGGCGTGGGTGCTCGCGGCGTGGGGCGTCGCGGCGCTCCTGTCATTCACCGGCGCGATGACGTACGCCGAGCTCGGCGGCATGTTCCCCGCCGCGGGTGGCGAGTACGTCTACCTGCGCCAGGGCTATGGCCCGTTCATGGGCTACCTCTACGCGTGGAACCGGTTCTGGATCGCGACGCCGGGGTCGATCGCGGCCTACGGGGTGGGCAGCGCGACGTTCCTGGCCACGGCGGTCCCGCTCGATGGTTTCGGCGGGATCAAGGTGGTGGCCATCGCGCTGATCGTGGTGTTCACGCTGGTCAACTGCATGAACGTGCACTCGGGCGGTCAGCTCCAGACCGTGCTGACCGTGATGAAGATCGTGATGATCCTGGGGCTCGCGGCGGGCGCCTTGCTGGCGCCGCGCGGCAGCTGGTCGAACCTCGGCCACGGCGGCGCGTTCCCCGGCTGGAGCGCGTTCGGCGCGATGGTGCTCGCGGCGCTATGGGCGTACGACGGCTGGAACAACCTGCCGATGGCGGCCGGCGAGATCCGCGATCCGCGGCGGAACCTGCCGCTCGCGACGGTCGGCGGCATGGTCGCCGTGCTCGCCACCTACGCGCTGGTCAACGTCGGCTACTTCCACGCGCTGCCGTTCGCCGAGGTCACGACCGCCAACTCGAACGCCTTCCCCGACGCGCCCGCCGTCGCGGCCAAGGCGGCGACCCAGTTCCTCGGGGGGCCGGCCCAGGCGCTGCTCGCGGTCGCGATGACGATCTCGGCCCTGTCGGCGATGAACGGCTCGATGCTGACCGGCGCGCGCGTGCCGTACGCCGTCGCCAAGGACGGCCTCGCTCCCGGGGTGCTGGCGCGGCTGTCGGCCGGCGCGCGGGTCCCGACGATCTCGGTGCTCGTCCAGGGCGGGCTGGCGTGCGTGCTCGCGCTCAGCGGGACCTTCGATCAGCTGACCGACGCCGTGGTGTTCGCGTCGTGGCTGTTCTACGCGCTCAACGCCGGCTCGGTGCTGCTCTTGCGCCGGCGCGAGCCGGACCGCGAGCGGCCGTTCCGGGTCCCGGGCTTCCCGGTCGTGCCGATCGTGTTCGTGGCGCTCGCGGTGCTCTTGCTCGGCAACACGATCTGGACGACGCCGCGGCCCAGCGCGCTCGGCCTCGGCATGACGGCGCTCGCCGCGGTGGTCTATCTGGTATTTCTACGCGGCAAGGCGCGGCCGGCGCCCGAGCCATGAACGCAAGCAACCAAGCCAAGGAGAGATGCACATGAAGAGCTTCAAGGGCCGCACGGCCGTCATCACGGGGGCCGCGTCCGGCTTCGGGCTCGAGGTCTCGCGCATCGCGGCGGTCAGGGGCATGAACCTCGTGATGGCCGATGTCCAGCACGACGCGCTCACCACGGCCGCGGCCGAGATCACCGGCCTGGGCGCGCAGGTGCTGCCGTACCGGCTGGACGTCGCGAAGGCCGCCGAGGTCGAGGCCCTGGGCGCGGCGACCTTCGAGCGCTTCGGCGCGCCCCACGTCGTGTTCAACAACGCCGGGGTCGGCGGCGGCGGCCTCCTCTGGGAGAACAGCCTCAAGGACTGGGACTGGGTGCTGGGCGTCAACGTGATGGGCGTGGTGCACGGCGTGCGCGTGTTCACGCCGATGATGCTCGAGGCCGCCCGCAAGGACGCCGCCTACGAGGGCCACATCATCAATACCTCGTCGATGGCGGGCCTCCTGAACGCGCCCAACATGGGCGTCTACAACGTCAGCAAGCACGCGGTCGTGTCGCTCAGCGAGACCCTGTACCACGACCTGCGCCTGGTCACCGATCAGGTGACGGCCTCGGTGCTGTGCCCGTACTTCGTGCCGACCGGCATCAGCCAAAGTCAGCGCAACCAGCCCGAGGACATGAAGGATCAGAAGCTCACCCGGAGCCAGGTCGTGGCCCGCGCGATGGGCGACAAGGCCGTGTCGAGCGGCAAGGTGACGGCGGCCATGGTCGCGCAGTTCGTGTTCGACGCGCTCGCCGAGGACCGGTTCTACATCTACAGCCACCCGCACGCGCTGGACAACGTCCAGGCGCGGATGGAGGACATCGTCGCCGGCCGCAACCCGAGCGACCCGTTCGCGAAGCGGCCCGACGTGGGCGAGAAGCTGCGCAAGGTGTTACGCGGGGAGGAGTAGCGGCGTTGGCCGGCTCGTGATCGTGCGCCATGCCGACGGCGAGCCGATCGGCTCGATCGCGCGCGGGCCGTGATCCGCCGCTGCAACTGGTTGCAGGGGGAGCGCCGCAGCTCCTGCACCTGGAGGCTGCGGCGCCGCACGATCTGCGCGGTTCAGCGAAACGGTCCCCCTTGCCAGCGCGAGGGATGTACTGGCACGCCTGATGCTTTCGCATGGAGGTGACATACCCGGAGGAACGCCATGAGTGAGACATCCGCTGAGAACGACGCGCAGCGACGAGACCACCCGACCCCGGAGATCTTCAAGGGGCTGGTCTACATGAAGCATGGCCGTGTGGGCACCCGGAGCGAGGGGCCGGACTACTACCTGCAGACCACCCGGGGTGATTTCGTGTTGCGCTACGAGCCACGGAACCCCTGGGAACCCGACTATCGCCTGGAGTTCTTCGACCACCGCATGGTGTCTGTGACCGGCGCGTTGAACGGCAAGACCATCACCGTGAAGGGGATCGAGGAGATCCTCGATCCCCGCTTGCCGCGGGAGACGACGCGCCAGATGAAGCTCATCGTCGGTGGTTCGACGACGATGGACAACGTGACCTTCGGGTTTACCGGGATCACCGAGGACTCGCGCTGCCCCACCGGCACCGTGTGCGTGTGGGAGGGGCAAGCCGTCGCCGCGCTGTGGGTCTCGCACGGTCCGTTCGGGCTCGGCGCCGAGGTCGAGCGGTTCTCGCTGACGCTCCGGGCGGCGCAGGCGGACCTGGCGACCAAGGCCGTGCTGAGCAAGCGCTTCACGTTGCTCGCGGTCGATCCGTATCCCGAGGCCGCGGTCCGCATCGACCCCAAGCAGTACGTGATCACCCTCCAGGTCGAGAGCCTCGCCTAGGCGGGGCTCTCGCGTCGATCAGCCGCCCAGGGCGTCAGGCGGTCATGGGGACTAGGCGGTCACCGTGAAGCCGCGGTTCTGGAGGATCGTGCGGACGGTCGACACCTCGGTGGCCGTCAGGCCGAGGTTCTTGGCCGCCGTCACCAGCGCGTTGCTGCCGTCGCTGAAGTTGGCGCTGGACGAGAGCAGGAAGTGGGCCTGGATGATGAGCTTGTCCGCCTTGGCCGCGCCGAGCGCCGTGCGGATCTGGAACAGCGACGCCGACCACATCTCGCCGTCGGCGTGGACCTCGCCGACCTTGTTCTCCGGGTAGTGCTTGGTCGAGTCGAGCCGGCGGAGGCAGTGCGGCACGCCGGACGCGTACGAGGTCGCGTCCCACTCGGCAATGCAGGTGAGCTGGAAGTCGCCGGTCAGGCTCGAGTTCACGGTGGCGCCCAGGTAGTCGCCGAAGCCCTCGCCCATCGAGCCGCCCTCCTCGGTCGAGCCGAAGCCCGGGACCTGGTTGTCCTGTACCGAGTGGCCGTACTCGTGGATGATGACCTCGCCGTCCTCGGCGTCGTCGACGCCGCCGGTGCCATAGCTGATCTTCTTGGTGCTCGGCGTGTAGAACGAGTTGTCGGCCGTCGTCCGGTCGATCGCGAACACCTGCTGCCGGTTATCCACGTTGGTGAACCCGAGCGACTGGATGTAGCGCTGGGCGAAGTCGAGGTGGAAGTAGGCCATCGTCTCGCTGAACGCCTTGGTGTCCCGGAGGAAGATGAAGTTGTTGTTGGTGCCGGCCGCGCGCGACTTCGAGCCCGATCCGGAGGCGTACTGGCCATCGAGCAGGTTGGTGCCGGCGAGGCCCTGCAGCGTGACCGTGGAGTAGGCGCTGCTCGGCACGGCGGAGGCCGCGTCGCTGGCGTCCACGAGGCTGTTGTTCTGGGTGGCGACGACGGCGTTGTCCTTGAAGACCTGGCCGGTGCCGTTCACGAAGTAGCGATTGAGATCGCGCGGCTCGCCGAGCACGGCGCCGGTCTCTGCGCTCACGAAGACCTGCAGGGTGGGGCCCCCCGTGGGCACGATGACCTGATAGGCGAGCGCCGGGGCGCCCGCCCCGGTGTAGATCAGGAGCTCGGGCGCCTCCACCGCGTCGGCGTCCTGGCTGGGCGCGGGCGCCGCGGCCAGGGCCACCTCGAGGGCGCGCTTGGCGGTGATCCTGGGCAACGTATCGAGGCGCAGGGCAGGCACCGCGCTGTTGTTCAGCGCGATGATCCGGCCCTCCCGGTTGAAGTGCACCTTGACCTCGGCCCCGTACACCCGGAGGCCCTCGTAGCGCTGCACGAACGTGACATGGGTCCCGAGCGGGCTCTGGAAGCTGGCGTCCTCGTCGAGGTCGGCGAGGTCCGGGCGGAGCTGGAGGAGCTGCGCGTTGTCCGCGAGGAAGCTCCGCGCGTCGTGCGCCGAGACCGCGTCCTTCGGCGCCGAGAGCACGCCGAACAGGCTCATCGGCGTGCCGCGATCGTTCCAGCGCACCGCGGGCGCTGCCCCGGCGCGCGCGACCAGCGCATCCCAGTGGGGCAGGACTGCCGCGAGCGGGGTGCCTTCGGCGTCCGGGGACAGCGTCGAATTCGCTGGCGTTGGGTTGGTGTCGGCCTCTGTACTACAACCGAGCACAGGGAGACAGAGCAACCCGACCGCAGCTGACGACCATACCAGACGAGACGAGAAGAGACTGCTTCGCATGGATTCTCCTGAACCTGAGGGGGGACGCGACCCTATCCGTTGAAGCGCGTCCACTCAACGCCTCATTCGCATCCTTGTGAAAAATTGAACAGAGACTGTTCTGATTCCTACGTACACCCACCCTGTTGCACTTGTCCGTGAGCACATGTTTTCCTCCCACCGATAGCTAGTTCGCCCGACCCGCCTTTCGCGCGCCGGGAACAGCATGGCTACTGGAAGGAGCAGAGATGGCGAAGGTGACGATCGTCGGTGCAGGGCAGTCGGGCCTCCAGCTCGGGATCGGGTTGGTCCAGGCGGGCCACGAGGTGACGGTGGTCTCGAACCGGACACCTGAGGACATCCGGGCCGGGAAGGTGATGTCGAGCCAGTTCATGTTCGCGAACGCGCTCGACACCGAGCGCGAGCTCGGGATCGAATTCTGGGCCGACACGTGCCCCGAGACCGAGGGCGTCCAGGTCGCGATCCCGCACCCCGAGATCCGCGGCCAGAAGGCGCTCGCGTTCGCCTCGCGGCTGGACCGGCCCGGCAAGTCCGTCGATCAGCGCGTCAAGTACCCGCGCTGGATGGAGCACTTCGCGGCGATCGGCGGCACGCTCGTGATCCACGAGGCGACCGTCGCCGACCTGGAGCGCTACGTCGCGGACAGCGAGCTCGTGATCGTCGCCGCGGGCAAGGGCGAGATCGCCGGCTTGTTCGAGCGCGATGCCGAGCGATCGCCGTTCGACCAGCCCATGCGCGCCCTCGCGCTCACCTACGTGACCGGTATGACGCCTCGGCCCGACTACCCGGCGGTCTGCTTCAACCTTTGCCCCGGGGTGGGGGAGTACTTCGTGTTCCCGGCGCTGACGACGACGGGGCCGTGCGAGATCATGGTGCTGGAGGGGATTCCCGGCGGCCCGATGGATTGCTGGGCGGACGTCACGACGCCCGCGCAGCACCTCGCCAGGTCGACGTGGATCCTCGACACGTTCTTCCCGTGGGAGGCCGAGCGCTGCCGCAACGTCGAGCTGACCGACGCCAACGGGATCCTCGCCGGGCGGTTCCCGCCGGTGGTCCGCAAGCCGATCGGCACGCTGCCGTCCGGCCGGCGGGTGCTCGGCATGGCCGACGTCGTCGTCCTGAATGACCCGATCACCGGGCAGGGCGCGAACAGCGCGGCCAAGTGCGCGCACACGTACCTCCAGGCGATCCGCGCGCGTGGCGAGGGGCCGTTCGACGCGGCGTGGATGCATCAGACGTTCGATCGCTACTGGGAATATGCCCAGGCGGTGACCCGCTGGACCAACGCGCTCCTGATGCCGCCGCCCGAGCACGTCCTCCAGCTGCTCGGCGCGGCCAGCCAGGATCCCCGGGTGGCGCACCGGTTCGCGAACGGGTTCGACGATCCGCGCGACTACTTCGCGTGGTTCATGGATCCGGGGAAGGCGGACGCGTACCTGGCCCAGCTGGCGTAGCGCCGGTGCATCCCGGCGAGGTGGGCGCGTGCGCGACTCGCGTTCACGCCCATGCTCGGCCACCGCCGTTTGGGCTGAACCGTCGATCCAACCCCCCACTCTACGCGATGTGCCATGGCGCGGGGAAGGTCTTCACCGCGCATGAATCGGGTTGTCCAGGGCAGACCTTGTGAACAATCACCCACGGGGCGAGGTCGCGATCTGTACAATCCCGGCGGTGTCGGGGGCGAGTCCGGCGCGCGCAGCCATGACTCGTGACTCGATGGTTTCACCCGAGGGTACCTGATGACAAGAACTCGAGTCTTCGGATGCGTCCGGACTGCTCCCTGGGCAGCCGGCTTTTTCTCTCTGGTTGCCGTGGTCGGCTGTCAAGCACCCGGGAGCCCGAGCGACGACCTCCCGCCTCCCGAGCCCACGGAGCAGCTCGGCGCGGGGCCCGCGCGTGACGTCCAGCTGCTCGCGCAGCGCGCCGTGCTGGGCTTTCGTGAGGCCGGCGGTGCGCTTCGCGCCGGCACGGCGTTCCCGGCGGCGCTCGATGTGACGGTCAACCCCGAGGTGGACGTCGACGCACCGGTCATCGGCAGCGTCGCCAGCTCGATGTCACCGGCGGTCGCGTTCGACGGCACCAACTACCTCGTGGTGTGGGCGGATCAACGGCTCAGCCGCGATGAGGACATCTTCGCGACGCGGGTCAGCCCGGCCGGCGTGATCCTCGACACGCGGGGCATCACCATCGCCGCCACGGCGGGCCGCCAGCTGAACCCCACGGTCGCGTTTGCCGGCAACAAGTACGTCGTTGCATGGGAGGACTTCAAGGTGGCCGGCGGGACCGAGGCCGACATCGCCGCGGCGCGCGTGAGCACCCTCGGGGTGGTCACCCCGCTGGGCGCCATCGCGGCGAGCCCGCAGAACGACACCCAGCCCAAGCTCGTCGGCAACGGCACGAACGCGCTCCTGGTCTGGAACCAGGCGGATGATATCCGCGCGGCGCTGTTCAGCGGCACGGTGTTCGGGGGCGCGATCAACCTCACGGCGGACGCGGCGATCCAGAGCGCTCCCACCGTCACGGCCCAGCCCGGTGCGAACTACCTGGTAGCGTACTCCGATGGACCGGCCACGACCGCCGATCTGCGCGGCGTGTTCGTGACCCCCGGGGGCGCGATCAGCGGCACGGCGTTCCCGATCTCCGCGGGCGCGGGGCTGCAGGGCGATCCGGCGGCCGCGTTCGATGGCACCAACTATGTCGTCGTGTGGACCAACAACAGCGCCGGGATCAACCTGTTCGGGACGCGGGTGAGCCCGGCCGGCGTGGTGCTCGACACCCGGACCGAGGGGAGTACGCCCAACGTCGGCGGCGTCTCGATCTCGAGTGTTCCCAATAGTAACCAGGAGCACGAGGGCCTGGCGTGCGTGGCCGGCGCGTGCCTCGTCGTGTGGCAGGAGAACCGCAACTTCGTGACGACCAGCTTCGATATCTACGCCCAGCGCCTCACGACGAGCCCGGTGCTCGCCAGTAACGGGCCCGAGATCGTGGTGTCGGACATCCTCAAGCCGCAGTTCGTCCCGGCGCTCGCCACCAACGGCACCGGCTACTTCGCGGTCTGGCAGGACAACCGTGACAACAGCTCCCAGATGGTGTTCGGGGCGCGGCTCACCGGCGCCGGTGATGTCGTCGATACGGATGGCTTCCTGCTGGTGACCGGCAACAACCGCGAGACCGCGCCCGCGATCGGCCGCGCCGGGGTGAACTTCGGGGTGTTCTGGACCGACAGCCGCAACTACGGCACCGACATCGCGCTGACGCGGTTCTCGGCGGCGGGGGCAACGCTCGATGCCACGGCGCTCGTGGTGGGGGACGGGAAGTTCGCCCAGGCGAGCCCCGCGGTCACGATGTCCGGCGGGAACTTCTTCGCCGTGTGGGACGACACGAGCCGGGGCACCGATCGCGATATCTTCGGGGAGTTCATCGATGCGGCAGGCAAGGTGCTCGCCCCCGGCAGCATCGCGATCACCACGGCGACCGCCGATCAGCGCGTACCCCGGGTCGCGACCAGCGGCACGGTCTCGCTCGTCGCCTGGGAGGATCGCCGCAACGGCAACTTCGACATCTTCGGCGCCCTGGTCAACAACGCCACCGGCGCCATCCTCGTCGGCGATCTCGTGATCTGCAACGCCGCCGGCGATCAGTCGCGCCCTGCCATCGCGTACGACTCCGTGTCCAAGCAGTTCCTGGTCGTGTGGAGTGATGGCCGGATCGCGGGCGACAACAACGTGTTCGGGGCACGCGTCACGACCGCGGGGGTCGTCCTCGATCCGAACGGCGTCGTGATCTCGAGCGCAGCCAGCGGCCAGTTCGCGCCGCGGGTCAGCTTCTTGTCGGGCACCGGCCTCGTGGTGTGGGAAGATCGCCGGTTCGATCCCCAGGGGGACATCTTCGGGACACGCGTCACGCTCGGTCTGTCGCTGGTCGTGCGCGATCCGGCCGGCATCGCGGTGAGCGGGGCGGTCTCGGGTGTGCAGAACCTGCCGACGGTGGCGTCGCTCCTCAGCGGCTTCCTGGTCGCGTGGGTCGACGGACGCAACGCCAAGGCGACGGGCACCGACATCTTCGGTCAAAAGGTGGCAACCACGGGCGCCCTCACCGGCGCGGGGTTCCCGATCTCGGCCGATCTCGAGGATGAGGACGTGCCGCAGCTCTCGGACGTGACGACCAACACGACCCAGATCGCGTACACGCGGGTTCGCCCCGATCTGCAGACGATCCGCGTCGAGACCCGCACCATCATCCTGCCCTGAGCCCGGCGCGATCGAACGCACATGACGCGATCGGGCAGGCCCCGCGATGGCGGTGAGCCTGTAGACTCCGCCACCGCATGGGCCTGCACACGAAGTTCGATCCGCCGCCGCTCCGACGAGGCCTCACGAACCGGCGCCGCATCGCCGGCGCGGTGACCGTGGCGCTGGTCGCGATGGCCGTCTCCCTCGTGACGATCGGATGCGGCGACAGCGCCCGGAGCTCGGAGAAGCAGCTCCGCACGTTCGCGTTCCTGCCGGCGGATAACCCGGGGCTTCCAGCCGAGGTACCCGCGACGATCGATGGCACGGCCATCGCCGCGACGGTGCCGGCCGGCACGAACGTGGGCGCGCTGGTGGCCGCGTTCTCGACCACGGGCGCGCGCGTGACGGTCGGCGGCGCCGCGCAGACCAGCGGCACGACGGCCAACGACTTCACCACCCCGGTCACCTACCGCGTGGCGGCCGCGGACGGCACCACGGCGGACTACACGGTGACGATCGCGGTGGGCACGTCGACCGCCAAGGACCTCACCGCGCTGGCGTTCCGGTCGGCGCTCAACGCGCCGCTGCCGGCCGACGTGATCGCGACGATCAACGGCACGGCGGTCACCGCGGTCGCGCCGTTCGGCACGAACCTCGCCGCCCTGGTGGCCACGTTCTCGACGACCGGCACCAGCGTGACGGTCGGCGGCACGGCCCAGACCAGCGGCGCCACCGCGAACGACTTCACGAGCCCCGTCACCTACCGCGTGACGGCAGCCGACGGCTCGACCAGGGACTACGTCGTGACGGTCACCCGGGCGGAGAACCCGGCCAAGGACCTCACCGCGCTGGCGTTCCTGGCGCCGCACAACGCGGTCCTCCCGACGGACGTGACCGCGACGATCGGCGGCGCGGCGGTGACCGCGGTCGTCCCGTTCGGCACCCGCGTCAGCGCCCTGGTGGCGACGTTCGCGACCACGGGTGCGAGCGTGACGGTCGGCGGCGCTGTGCAGTTCAGCGACGCGACCCCGAACGACTTCACGAGCCCGGTCGTCTATCGGGTGACGGCGGCGGACGGCTCGACCAAGGACTACACCGTGACGGTCACGGTCGCGGACGCCGCGGCCAAGGATCTCACGGCGTGGTCGTTCCGGTCGGACGTGAACATCGCGCTGCCGGCCGATGTGATCGCGACGATCAACGGCACCGCGGTCACCGCGACCGTGCCGTTCGGCACGAACCAGAGCTTCCTGGTGGCGACGTTCTCGACGACCGGTCAACGCGTGACGGTCGGCGGCGCGACGCAGACCAGCGGCCTGACCCCGCATAACTTCACCAGCCCGGTGATCTACCGCGTGGTGGCCGCGGACGCCTCGACCAGGGATTACACCGTGACGATCGCGGTGGCCCCGAGCCCGCTGAAGGATCTCACCGCGCTGTCGTTCCGCGCGGCCCAGAACGCGGGGCTCGCGGCCGACGTGACCGCGACGATCAGCGGCACGGCGATCGCCGCCGTCGTGCCGTTCCGCACCGCCGTCACCGCGCTGGTGGCGACGTTCTCGACGACCGGCGCGAGCGTGACGGTCGGCGGCACGCCGCAGACCAGCGGCGCGACCCCGAACAACTTCACCGATCCGGTCCGTTACCACGTCGTGGCCGCGGATGGGTCGACCAAGGACTACACCGTGACGGTCACGGTGGCGGCGCCGAACCAGCAGGCCTACATCAAGGCGTCCAACCCCGACGGGCTCGACGTGTTCGGCACGACCACGGCGTTATCGGCCGACGGCTCGACCCTCGCGGTCGGGGCCTATCGAGAATCCAGCTCGGCGAGGGGCATCGGCGGCACCCAGACCGACAATAGCGCGTCCGAATCCGGGGCCGTCTATGTCTTCACGCGGAGCGGCGCGACCTGGGTCCAGCAAGCCTATCTCAAGGCGTCCAACGCCGATGCGTTCGACCGGTTCGGCATCAGCGTCGCGCTGTCGGCCGACGGCTCGACCCTCGCGGTGGGCGCATACCTCGAGTCCAGCGCGACGACCGGGATCAACGGCGACCAGACCGACAACTCGATCGACACCGCCGGCGCGGTCTACGTGTTCACGCGCAGCGGCACGACGTGGAGCCAGCAGGCGTACGTCAAGGCGTCCACCGCTGGCGGCTTCGAGTTCGGCACCAGCGTCGCGCTGTCGGCCGACGGCACGACGCTGGCGGTCGGCGCCCCGACCGAGCCCAGCGCCGCGACCGGCATCAACGGTGACCAGACCGATACCTCCGCCGCCGGCGCCGGCGCGGTCTACGTGTTCACGCGCAGCGGCACGACGTGGAGCCAGCAGGCGTACGTCAAGGCGTCCGCCGCCGACGTCGTGGTGAACAACATGGCCACGGACAACGAGTTCGGCACCAGCGTCGCGCTGTCGGCCGATGGCTCGACGCTGGCGGTGGGCGCGTACCTGGAGGACAGCGCGGCGACGGGCATCAACGGCGACCAGGCCAGTAACACCGCCACCAGCGCCGGCGCGGTCTACGTGTTCACGCGCAGCGGCACGACATGGAGCCAAGAGGCGTACGTCAAGGCGTCCAATGCCGGCGTGCAGGACTACTTCGGCACGAGCGTCGCGCTGTCGGGCGACGGCTCGACCCTGGCGGTCGGCGCCTACCGCGAGAGCGGCGCGGCGACCGGCATCGACGGCAACCAGGCCAATCGGACCGCGCAGACCATCGGTGCCGGCGCGGTCTACGTGTTCACGCGCAGCGGCGTGACGTGGACCCAGCAGGCGTATGTCAAGGCGTCCAACACGGGATACAATGACACGTTCGGGACGAGCGTCTCGCTCTCGAGCGACGGCTCGGCGCTGGCGGTCGGCGCCAAGGGCGAGGCCAGCGCGGCGACCGGCACCGGCGGTAACCAGGCCGATAACTCCGCGACGGGGGCCGGCGCGGTCTACCTGTTCACCCGCGGCGGCCAGGCCTGGCGCCAGCGCGCCTACGTCAAGGCCTCCAACGCGTTCGGGCTCTGCGGCTTTGGCGTCAGCGTCGCGGTCTCGGGCGACGGCTCGACCGTGGCGGTCGGCGCCGACGGAGAGCCCAGCGCGGCGAGCGGCATCGACGGCGACCAGGCCGATCGGACGAAGACCTACTCCGGCGCGGTCTACGTGTTCCACTAGGACGGACGCCTCGATACTATGCTCGGGCGATGGCGTACCGGATCGGACGCGACCTCGGCTCGGGCGCGATCGGCCGGGTCGTGGAGGTGCACGGCGAGGACGGCCGCGTGTGGGCCGGCAAGATCTTGCACGACAGCCAGCGCGCGGATGACCGGGCCCGGCGGCGGTTCGAGGCCGAGGCACGCCTCTTGACCGGCGTCGTGCATCCGAACCTGATCGGCGTCGAGGGCCTGGTCCACATCGACGGCCAGGCCGTGCTGCTCATGGAGCTGGTCGACGGCGCCGATCTCGCGCACCTGATCGCGGCCGAGGCGCCGCTGCCGGCGGAGCGCGTCGTCGCGCTCGGGCGCGGGGTCGCGGCGGGGCTCGCGGAGGCCCACCGGGCGGGCCTCGTGCACCGCGATCTGAAGCCGGCCAACATCTTGCTCGCGGCCGACGGCACGCCCAAGGTCGCCGACTTCGGGCTCGCCCGGGCCGCGTCGTTCGCGGCGAGCGGCCCCGATGCCGCCGCGGTCGCCGGGACGCCGGACTACATGGCGCCCGAGTCGATCGATCCGCTCGCGATCGACGGCCGCAGCGATCTCTACGCGCTCGGCTGCATCCTGTGCGAGCTCGCCACCGGCACGCCTCCGTATCGCGGCGCGACGGCGCTGGCGATCCTCGCGGCGCACCGCAGCGAGCCCGTGCCCGCGCTCGAGGGTGTGCCCGATGCGCTCCGGCGGACGATCCGCTGGCTGCTCGCGAAGTCGCCCGCGGATCGCCCGCAATCGGCGACCGAGGCCGAGGCCGCGCTCGCGAACCTGGAGCCGGCGGTCGGGACGGCGATCATCCAGGCGCCGCGCGCCGCCACCGAGCTCGTGACCACGCGCCGGCGCTGCGCGCAGTGCGGTGCGTCGGGGCCGACGCTGGTCCGGGTATGCTTCGCGTGCGGCCAGGTCCAGCTCGAGCTGGCGAGCGGGCCGATGACGGTGTTCATCACCGGGCCGGGCGAGCACGCGCACAAGCTCGACGCCGCCCTGCGGCAGCGCCTGCTCGACTGGATCACCCAGAACCCGGCGCTCGGCGTCGACGCCCGGGTGCTGGCCAAGGAGGTCCCCCGCATCCCGTTCGCGCTGGTGTGCGGCATCTCCGAGGCGTCGGCGCAGGCGCTGGCGCCGGCCGTCCGCGCGCTGGGCCTCGAGACCCAGGCGCTGCGCGGGGGACGCTTCGCGCTCCGGGAGGTGCGCACCAAGGGCTGGACGCTGGCCCGGCGCATCGCGACGATCGGCGCGACCGGCACGTTCTTCGCGTTGCGCCAGTCCATGATCGGGCTGGTGGGCGGCGGCGTGCTCGTCGCGATCATGTCGCTGTGGAGCGGGTTTCGCCAGGCCGGGCGGCCGGTCGCGCGGCGCGCGGCGACCAGCG